>JAOTRH010087316.1:0-16776 GCA_034768845.1 Heliamphora exappendiculata | reverse complement strand
CTATTTTTTATGTAAAAAAAAGTAAAAAACTATTTATTAATATTATTTTTATTTTTATTATTATTAATCCAACAAATAAGTAATTTACCTTTTACTTTAATTATTATCTTTATTTTTTTATCTCTATAATTTGTATAATAAAATAGAATAATATGATGTGACATCTATATGTGTGTCAAAAATACAATATTTAAAATAAAATAATTTTGAATTAATTTTTTCTCTCTCTCCTTTCTCATGTTTCTTTTATGCCAAAGAAGTAAAAAATATTTATTAATATTATATTTATTTTTACTAATTGAACAAATAAATAATTTGTCTTTTATTTCTATTATTTTTTTATTTAGCTTTTTTTACCTCTGTAAATTAAACCAAAAAAGTTATATTGGTCATTGAGTGTCTTATAATTATCTAATTAATAAAATTTTAAATAATTAAAACAGGAGTGATATTTTAATTATTTTATATCTGTGGGTGTGTATTGGTGGTTCATTATTGTAGAAGATGACGCGCGTTGAGCATCCAAGAAGTTCAAATGTCGCCTCAACCTTAAAAAATAAAAAAAATGAAGGGTGTGTGGGGAAGGCGGCGTTGGAACAAATCAATTATTTTGCCGATAAAAGAAGCAAATTAGGATTGGTAACTTCACTTCAAAACAAGTTTTAGCTTTAACTTATTTTAAGTAAAATAAATAAATAAATAAACAAACATGGTCAATTTTACCAACAACTTAAAGATTAAACGTTAATTTGACGTGTCCTCAATGGCAAGTCCTGCTTTTTAGTTTCTTTGCTAATAATACAAAAAACTTAAATAAAAATTTTAATTTTTACAATATTTTATTTAAATTTTTATCATATTTTAATTATATATATATATATATACATATATAACGTTATTATTAACTTTATAGAAGGAAAAAACTGACCATTAAAAGAAAAAAAAACCTCACTTTTTACTCAATTGACAAACTTAAAAGGCTAATTTAAAATTTAATTTTCCAAATAATTTATTTGAATCCAATTTAATTTTTTAGCTAAAAATATTTTTAAAAAATTAACTTTTAAACTAGTTGCTAATTAAGGCCTTGAAGTAACTTTAAACCAAAAAATAATATGACATTTGACACCTAAAAATGTCTCTTAGTTGAAGTGTACATGGACCGAATTTGTATAATTCTTGACAAATTTAAAAATCAAACTGTGACTATTAGTTCTATAAATTTTAGAATCAATTCAAATTATTGGACCTAATAGAAAGGTTTCGATTTCTTATTCTAAAATATTCTACATTGATATTTTAAATTTTTAATCAATAACGTAATATAATATATTTCGTGGCCATCTAGAAAATATAAAGTTTCTAGAGAAAGGTGGCATAGATGGAGGGGTGAAATATATTTAAAGTTAAAAAAAAAGGTAAAAAAATATAATTACAAACTTGCTGGTGTAGCTATCTCATTATTATAAATTGGCAAAAAAATTAATACAAAATATTATATTATATATGTGCATAAAATATTATACAGTTATATATATAATATTACATATATGTGTGTGTATATATATAATTATTGTATAAAATATTTCAAATGGTTTGGTTCTATACTAAAATTGTATTCAAGAATTGAATCATGTTATACGTAAGGATGGTAATTTCTCCCGCTTTGTTTTCGTCTCGTTATGTAAATATTTTTCCTGTCCTGATAATAAACTGAACGGGGGCGATATTTGTTCTTCTACCCCCGATTGCATAAAATAAATATTTTTTAAATATAAATACATGCATAAAATAGATATTTTTAAAATATAAAAAGTCTAAAATATTAAAATATTATATTTATCTCTAATTTTTATTATCTATTCATACATTTTATATTTTTAATTTTATTAATTTATCAACTAATATTTTTTATTTAATATATTATCTATAATTTTTATTAATATTACTTTTTTAAATTTTAAAAATTATTCTCAAAATATTTTCATCCCCATCTTATTTTTTGCTTTTTCTCTCAAAATTTTTTTTCTATCTCCCTCCTAATTAAATAAAGAACAAAAATAAAAGAACTCATCTCCGCCCGCCCGCCCGCCTTCGCTGCCCTGCCCCAATAGTATTTCTAGACTTACATGGTTCTTGTTTTTGCGAACCAAAACGGGACAAGTAAATTGAAAAATCGGAACCGAACCGCCAATTCAAGCCAGTTGAGATCAATTTTGTGGATTAGTCAATCTTTTTGAACAGTCCAACGTCTAATAATTTTTGGAGCTTTTTATTTTTTTTAATTTTTAGTAATTCTTTTATTTTTTTGTTTGTCGTGATAAAATTAATATAAAAAATATATTTATTTAGACTAAAGTTAAAAAAAATTCACTAAAAAAAAAAAAAAACCATTTATCTTGTATGGTTTTCGTATTTTTTATTTTGAACATTTTTACTTTCTTTTAATTCCTCGTGATGAATCTTTTTTAGAAGTGCGTCCCTACATTTTGACTAATGCTGACTAATTAATTTTTGCTATTTTATTTTTGAACTTTAATATGAATATTTAACAATTTTCACTTCATCTCAATAATAAGAACCAAAAAATATATAAAAAAATTAATCAATTAATTTAAAGTCCATTAAAAATAAACATTATAAAATAAAACAATAAACTATTATCCCCAAAAAAAGTTGGGCATTCAATTCTTTATCTGTTGGGAAGCCGTTTGTAAGGGAAAAACTACCCATCTTATAACTTAGGCCGTGCTTGGGCCAGTGAAAAAGTTGAATTTCTTTTTTTTTTTTATAAAAAAAATCAGTTTTCAAATTATATCATTTGATTTATCCAAAAAAACTTATTAAAATTAGTGTCAAAAAATTAAAAGCTACTGCTAGTAACTTTGTCAAACACCCTCAATAATTTTAATACCCTTAATTAAAGTTAATTATACTCTCAACAATAAAAATATTGTGCAAATATTCTGAATACTACAACTTAAAAATAAAAAATAAAAATATATTAAATATTTTAACAAAAAGAAAAAAAGAAAAAAAAAACTACTCAAAAAACATTATTCCATGTACTCTAATTTTCTTTTCCCAACAAAATTAACCTATTAAAAGAGAAATTTTTTGGCATTCCAAATAGGGCTTAAGTTATTATTGAATATTGAAGTTGTCAAAAGATTTATCAATAGAAAGGAGAATAATAAGAAAAATAAAGATATATTTTAGTTTCTTCTTTGTTTTTGATCTTTTTTCTTTTTGTTTCCGTTTTATTTATTAATTCCTTCACGAATTCAAAATCAAAACAATCCTTAAGTGAATTACACAGGCCTTTTTTATGTCATAGTGGAACTTAGGCCTTGTTTGGCAAAGTGCTTAAAACTTGGTTTTTTTGTTTTTTTGACTAAAAGTCAAAAAAGTTAAAAAGTCTTGTCTGATAACCAAAAAACATTCCGTTTTTTTAGCCTTTTTTTATTTTTACATTAAATAATTGTATATATATTTAAAATATCATAACTTTTATTATATACCCATATTTTTAATAAAAATTATATTTTTAAAATTTAATTGTCAAAATCTTTCAAACAAGAATTATATCGAATATCAAATTATGTAAAAATACATTTTCAAAAATCATAGTAATTTCTTTCAGACTTAAAACTTTTTGGACTCAAAAACATTTTAAATTAAGTTTTTCGAGTTATTAATTTTTGGCTTAAAATAACTCATATGATTCATCAAATGAGTTTTTTGTTTATTTAGCTTATAACGATTTTAAATTCAAAACATGACTTAAAATTAAGTTGCCAAACAAAGCCATAGTATAATCATTTTGAAACAACTTGGCTATATATATATATTTTTGGGTAATTAAGCTATGTATATTTTTACTAACAAATGGGAGCTTGACACTCAAGAAACCTTCTTGAAAAAGAAGCATACTCGAAGGACACAAATTGAAAATGTTCAATCCTTTGGTACAAGTAATTTTTACATGGCTGGAGATCGTGTGGTTTTAGACGATCTCAATTACATATTAATGTATAACTCATATATTGAGGCCCTATTTAAAAGGAAAATTAAAAAGGGGGGGTGGGGACATGATTATTTTGAAATAGTATCAGATAATTACTCATTCAGTTGATAATATAAAAAGAGAAAATAAAATCCTATTAAACTAACTTATAATACATACATGCATCGTTCAAGGATTATCACAATCGCACGGGAGACATGAGTTTAATAGAAATGCACTAATTTACATTGTTTTGATTCTTATTCCTCTTTATACTTCCGGCAATTAAACATACAAAATGAATTATACTATTTATCTATATCATAATAATTCAAAGTGCTAATAATTCGAATATACTGCTAATTCTATAAATTTAGTACTTCAACCAAACATTTCCTTAAAGTTGATTTGGTGGAGAAAAATTGAAAGAAAAAAGATAAGATTAGAGAACATGTGGGCGCACTAATTTTTGTTTTGTCTTTTTAAGATAAATAGTCTCGTCACACTTGCATCGCGAAACTCAAACTAATAATCTGGTATATTTTGAATTATTTTTGAAAAAACTAATGTCAGGTCCTTTAATATTAGGAAAATTTTGGGTTTACCCCCCCCCAACTTTTTTTTTTTTTTTTTTTTTTTTTTTGTAGAAAACTAAGTTTTAAACCCATCCAAATATTTTTAATAGTATTAGTCCAATTTAAATATTCATTCTCTAAATTTTCCGTCCAGGCGATAAGTCCTTTGAAACATAACATTTTTCTTCCCAAATCATAGCAACCATTACTTTTCTAACCAACTCCAACCCAAGTATGGTGCTATTAATACGGAATAAAAATTCCTACTTTCCCATTTCATGAATAACACCCCAATTTTCCTAATCTATACAAGCCAAAAACGATTTTGGCCTTGCTTCTTTCACCGAATGAAGTCGACGAAGAAGACGGCGGCCACAAGCAACCATTGAAGCGAACTCACTTCGAATAAGTTAAAGACCAAACATACGTTTGAAGGCGAGATTTGCATCTGGATCAATATACCGATACATGCAACCAACCAATATATGTATCAGTTTGACTTCCAGAACAATATACAGAGATTTAATTACAACTGATACATGTATCAGTTCTACAGCAAGAATAATATGCCGACACTAGCATACAACTGATACATGCATTAATTCTGCTTACAGATCAATATATCAAGACTTACTTGAAACTGATACATGTATCAGTTATGTATCTAATGTAATTATCGAGACTTATTTACAACTGATATATGTATTAGTTCTGTATCTAAATGAATATACCGAGACATGTTACCAACTGATGCATGTATCAGTTTGACTTCCAGAGCTATATACCGAGACTAGATTAAAACTGATATATGTATCAGTTGTCAAATCCAAATAATCGGTTACAAAGCTAATTCAAATTTCGACTCTGAAATTTTCTGGAAGGAAATCATGGAAGCATCTCTAATTTCCGGTGTTTAAAAATGGATTCCTTAAAAACCAGACCCAATAGCCACTGCTTTTAAGGATGTAACTACTACAACATTAAACTGCAATTACGTTAAGGGTATTTTGGGAAACAAAATTGTAAAATTCAAAAAAAGGGACTAAAAACAAAACATAGCTTATGGCGAAACTAAAACTCTGAGAAGATCTTAAATTAGGACTAAAACCAAAATAATCCTTAATATTATTTAATATCATGTTGTGAATAAGCTTTCATCCGTATTTAAAGGCCAACAATATAACTCGAAAACTCATATTATATTTTTTATTTCACTCCAACTGATTGTGAGTTAAATTTCTCATAAGAGTTTTGGGTCTAGGTCCCATTTAGGATAGTTGTTTAAGGATAAATCCTAACTTATAATTAATATTTTATTAAGTTTTATTCTTAATTATTATACCAAAAATAATATAACCTTTTAATAGTGCTTTCTATATACACTACGATGCTAGATCACATCTCTTGAACTAACAAACTACTTCCATATTACTTCTTCCCCTTTTTCGCTGGAGCTTTTTTCACTGGCGACTTAATACTCTTCGGATTCTTCACTGTAACTCTTGGAGCCTCTTTGCCTTTATTGTCACCAGCTTATCCACCTTTTTCTTCTCATGCGATGTCGCCATTATATTTTTTGCAAGCATCTCTGAGATTTTCAAGAATCGCTGGTCTGCCAGCAAGTGATCCAAAACCAAGAGTAGTACTCCAAAACCAAATCGTCCCGGCGCCAATTGATCGTGAATATGATGAACTAGTAAAACAAGTTAATAATAAAGTGATTACTGATCAAAACGTCACCATGAAAGATACTAGTGTCGATCAAGACACCGTTTCGCAACAAGTTTTCTTCAAAAAAATGAGTTCATCAGACATGAAAATGGACTTAGGGATGGCAACAGGGTGAGATGGGGTTTGGAATGAGCTCCCTCATTTCCATCCTCTATTTTATCCATGCGGGAATAGAAAAAAATATTGAGGAGTAGTGAGAAACGAGACGGGAACATGAATATTTTGGGAATAATTTTTAAGCTTTAAAAATAATTATATTAATAAGAGTTATAAATAATATAATAAATAAAAAATAATAGTTAATGAAATAGTATAACTAAAAATACAAAAAAATAAGAAATTGTGAAGAAAAATTAGTAATAAAAATAATATTTTAATATTTTACACTTATTATATTTATAAAATATTTATTTTATATAATTAAGAACAAACGAAGAAAAACAGATAAAGAAAATTAAATACTATTCCCACTTTGTTCATTATCCAGTGCAAAAAAACAGTCATAGAAAATAAAACAAAAACGTGCCGACACAGAGCGAGACGGGACACGACAAAAAATATTACAGTCCTTAAATAGACTCCCCAAAGTTCAATGGAAGGGGGATCGTCCCCAGCACGTTCCAGTGAGTCCAATGGAAGGGTGATCGTCCCCGGCACGTTCCAGTTTGATACATTGAAAGAGACAAGTGAGAGGTTTTCTAGGTGTAATTAGAATATCTAATTTATTAGAAAACAATATTATCTTATTTTTTTATAAAAAAATCTTTTATTTATCTTTAACATATATCTTCAATTAAATATACTTTCTAATATTTATTCGTTCTATCTTATCCGTGTAATTAACTGAATGTTTTATACATTCAAAAACAAATATCTCATTTTACATAAAATAAGACATTGTTTGTATTGTGAAAGGTGACATTTGTAAAATGTCTCGTTCCATAACAAAACATTTTTTTTTTCTGTAAAAATATCTCATTTTTTCTAAAAAATAAAAATATGTAAGATTTCTAATATTACTTATTTTTTCTATTTCATTCCATTTCTTACAAAATTACAAACAATCTCTTAATGGTAAACCCTCCACTAGTGTGCAGTTAAAACCGTTGGGGACCTGTGGTCCTGAACCATGTTAAAATTTTCTCTTTGGTAGATGAGGAGAGGACCAACTCTTAATCCTCTTTCAATTTTTTTTTAATATTTTTTTTTTCACATACCTTAGCAGTCTAATTCCGAATTTGGTTTAATTTGTTTTTTTCCCATTAGCATGAATTTTATTTTTTTCCGAAAAAAAAGAAAAAAGAATTCTAGCAAGGGAGTGCAAGCAGAAATTTAAACTTTTACCACATGTATACTTTTATAAATTTTATTTTAAATTTAGTGAAAAGTGGTCGGTAAAGGCTGTCAACGAAAAAAAGACGATGACACCTGTCCATCTTTTTTTTTTTTTTCAGATCTCTTTTTCTCTTTATTTCGATCTCTTTTTTTCTATCTTGATTTTTTCTTCGATCGGTTTACTACTCTTTTACTTTAATTTGTGTGTAATTTATATTTTATCTTATTTTTTAAATACATTTCTTTTTGCATCACATGTTTTCTATCATTTTATTTTTTTAGAATAATTTTTTTAAATTGAAACGTCTATACAAGTAGATCGACATCAATATATAACATCACAAGTAAATTTATGTTCATATACAGCATTAAAATTTTTGGTGATCATCTATACTTTTTAGGAAGTTATTTTTCGGTAGTTGAGTAGTGACTACAATGTTATTCTAATTGATTAAGAAAAAAAATTAGTGATGTTTTGCATTTTTTTTATCAAAATTTTAATTTTTAGCATTTTTAATACTAACTTTCTTGAATGGAGATTTGTAGTCCTCTATGAGCACGTTTGGTAATTGATTTTAAATTAGACTTTTTAGTTTAAGGTTACTTTAAGTTAAAAAATTAAAAAATTTGTTTTGTTGGGATATGAATGGCTTTTAAACCTTTGGATTAAAGTGACTTTAAGTTAAAAAGTAAAAAAAAAATTGCTTTAAATTGGTATAATCTTTTAAAATTTATTTTTACATAATTTTATATTCAATATGAATTTTGTTTGATAAATTTTAACGAGTATATTTTAAAAATAAAATTTTTATAAAAGATGAATATGTTGGGCCTCGTGTGGCAACATGACTTCAAACCAAACTTTTTACTTAAAATCATTTAAGCCAAATAAAAAAATATTCATTTGGTAAATTATAAGAGTAATTTTAAGCTAAAAAGCAAAGCCAAAAATCTTTACTTAAAGTTGATATAATTTAAAAAGTTTTATTTTTAGAAAATTTTATATTCAATATGTATCTTATTTGATAGATTTTAACAGGCAAATTTTAAAAGTATAATTTTTATAAGAAATGAATATGTACAATAAAAGTTATGATATTTTTAGAAAATATATAAAAAAAAACAAAAAAGCTAAAGGTTAAAAGCCTTTGAGTTGCCAAATAAAACTTTTTAATTTTTTAAATTTAGCAAAAAAACAAAAAGTTCAGTTTAAAATCAACTTCAAATCTATTGACAAACGAGATTTTCTGGGGGTGTTTGAGAATACTACTGCTTTTACTTTATAAATTGTAGCTTGTAGTAGAAGTTATGAGTGTTTGGTAAATACTATAACTTATAACTGAAATAAAAAAAATAGTTAAAAATTGTAATAAAAATTATGAGTATTTAAAAAATATATAACTTATAATTAAAACTAATAACAAAAAATTAAAAATTAATAACAAAAATTTGGCCAAACAATCCCTCTCTTACGTAATTATTTTCTCCTTTCTTGCATAGAAATCTTGCGTGGAATATTTTTCTGTTGCCTTTTATATATTCTCCATAATTGACTTTAATTAGATTTAGGCCTGATTGGATCAAGAAAAAAGAGTTTTTTTTTAAAAGCCCAACTTTTAAGCCGGTTTATTTAGAATCTCATCTTTGCACAGCTTTCAAAGCAATTCAAAAAAAATCAAATTTTTTTCTTTCTCCTTTTTTCTTCTAACATCTATTTTTTTTTCAAATTATATCAAATACACTCACTTTTTTTTATTTCTCTTTTTTTAAAAAAAATTAAACCTCTTAAAAATTAAGTTTAAAAGTTATCCCAAACAGGTTCTTAGTCTTTGTTTGGAAATTTTAGCTTTTTCGATTTTTTTGATTAAAAATGTTAAAAAATTAAGATGGCTTGTTTGGTAAAAAAAAATTAAAAAATTAAAAAATAAAATCAAAACACAAGTTTTCATAATATTCTATTTAAATTCACACAATTTTTAAAATATAATAATACATCTTATTCATAATTAATTTACTATTACTACCAACTACATATAATGGTTAATATCAAATATATAGAAAAGTAAAATTATCTACTTTGAACCAAAAGCAAAAAAATTAATTTTTTATTAAAATAATTAATTTAAAAAAAAATTAAATTAAAAACTAAGTTACAAAATAACTTATTTTAAATTTAATTTAATATTTTAACCAAAAATACAAAAAAGTAAAAAATTTATGCCGTGGGTTGAAATCAGTTGATAATTTTTTAATGTAATTTTTTATATTTTTAATGACATATTTTCTTTACTTTTAATTAATTTTTTAAAAATGTCAAAGAAGGGTTTTTTTATTTTATTTTAAAACGATTATATCCATACACGCAAGACGCAACCCCACTTTACTGCCAACCGATTATACCGAATCGTGTTTGTTTTTCTTTCTTTGTCAGCCTTTTTGTTTTTTAGTCAAAACTTTGATTTTCGTGAATCTGAATTCTGCATCTTTGCCTGTTGATGTCGAAAAAGTTTGGTTCTGTTTTTAAATAAATAAATAAATAGCTGAAGTATTTGAAAATTTTGGCGTCGTTTGAGTAGTTTTACTTATTTATTTATTAATTTATAAAATAAAAAATAAATTTTTTTATTTAAGTAATTAAATAAAATAAAAATAAATAAATAATTAAATAAGTAAATAAATTCGTTTAGGTAATTAAAAAGTCAAATAAACTGACTTATAAGGTAAATAAAGTAACTTATAAACAAATAAGAAAATAAGCTAGTTTAGATAATTAGCTTATAAGCAAATAAGCAAATAAGTCACAAACTACCAAAACGATGCGATTTAAATAAGATTTAATTTATTTACTAATAAACAAATAAACAAACCACCCAAACATGGCAAATATTTTATAATAATTTTTCACTTTTTAATTAAAATGTTTAATATGTTTTTATTTTTTATTTTTTATTTTTTATTTTTATACTATAGTACTTAAAATATTGGCACATTTTTTTTATTTTTTGTAAAAAAAAGTTGAATTTTTAAATTAAATATATTATAATAGTTTTATTCAAAAAAATTAAAATATATAAGATTTGTATAATTTTTTTTTCTAGAAGCAAAACTAAACGCTACCACCACAAAACAATTATAATATGTCAAGCCGAGTATTGTCTGTGATAGTATAACTCCAATTAAGGCCCCAATTGAGAATTAATTTAAAAGTTCTTTTTTTAGTTTTTAGTTATAAAATTAAATTAGGTTTAAACTATATTATTTAGTAACTTAGTTTTTATGTTAATTTTTTTAAAGTTGATTATTTAGATTAAAAGTTAGTTTTTTGCCTTTTGTTAAATTAGATAATTTTATCATTTTATAAATTTAATATTAACAATTATATAGTTAATAGTTGAAGTAAATAAATTATAAATAAGGAATATTATTATCTTTTAAAAGTAGTAAGAATTTAAATAGAATATTTAAAAAATTTATATTTTAATTTAATTTTTTTATTTTTTACTTTTTTACCAAACAAATAATTTTAACTTTTTAGTATTTTTAGTTTAAAAAAAAATAAAAAGCTAACTTTGCCAATAGAAGGCTAAGAATATAGTTCCATTCTTGGTATAGGTTAGATTTTTAGATTGGCCTTTATCCTTTAGTACTTGTTTGGCATTATTTTTAAATTTAATTTTTAAGAGATTTAATTTTTTTTAAAAATTTTAAAAAATAAGAATATTTAGAATAATTTGAAAATATAAATATTAAAAAAAAAAGAAAAAAATAAATTTAACTTTTTTTGAGTTGCTTTAAAAATCGTGTAATACTTTTATTTAGAATGAACCAATTTAAAAACTAATTTTTTTTAAAAAAAATTAACTTAAATTTTGATACCAAACAGTGCCTAAGCCTTGGAGCCCGAGGTCTAAATCTATCAAGGTAGATATAATTTAACCTATCACATTTCATAGCCAAACCTCTTTTTCTAAGCGAGGAGGATGAGAAAGAAATTATTAATTTTTGAATCACCTAATTTAATAACTTAAAAAGAGTTGGAGTTTCTACCACCACAAAACAATTAATTATATTTGTCTTCCCTCCAATACTCACCCCCTCTCTCTCTCTCTCTCTCTCTCTCTCTCTCTCTCTCTATCTAGAATATTTTTCATTATTTTTTTTTCTTTTCAAGTTATAATTCATGGTATAATACTTGTTTGGGGTATCTTAAAAGTTATTTTTTAATTAGAAAAAGTTAGCATTTAAGATACACTTTTTGGTTTATCTAAAAAGTCAGCTATTTTTTTTTTTTTCTAAAAAAATTATATATTTTCTAAGCACACTAACTTTTTTTTGGAATAAAATAACTATAGTACTTTAATTGAAAAAATCAATTCTACTCTAAAAAAAGATTTGCTAATATTTAAAACATTACAACATAAAAATAAAAGTAAAAGCATATTATATATTTTAATAAAAAGAAAACATAAAATTACCATAAAAAATTATCCCAAACCGTCGTAAAATTTTTTTTTCTCTTTTTGTAAAATATTAAGCCTCTAAAAATCTAAGCCTTTTAGACATTCCAAATAAAAGTATAATTTTTCACTGTTTTTATTTCACAAAACACAAGTTAATTTAGTTGAAATACTGTTTGTATGGAATAATTAGTATATCTGAATTATTAGTATTTGAATTATTATGAATTAAATTATTAATATTGTATTTTTTATAACAAAGAATATTTGACTAATAGTAAAATAATCTAAAATTAAATAGTATATTGTTTAATTTAGTATAATTTAAGTAGAATTGCTATAAAATTGTAAAAAATAAAAAAGAGATCTCGTCACTCTTAAAACCACTTACGTGGTAGTAATAGTCTAAAGATAGAAAACGAAAGGATACGAGGATAATGTAATTATTCTTTTAATTTAGCAAATCAAACAATGAAATATATATTTATTTTCAAATAATTCAATTTTATTCCACCCAACCCTCAAACAAACAAGGTCTTTATAAAAAAATAAAAATTTAAAAATTAGTCATTTTTTAGACCTTATAAAAGATTTAGTTTTGTAATTTTTATTTTAAAAGATTTAGTCATATTAAATTTAAAATAATTATCTTATATCTAATTTGTTCATTTTTAAGAGTTAATATATTTCGTTTTGGACAAGTTAAAAAATTCAAATAATACATTTATCAAGCCATCATAACGGTTAGAAATAGAAAGTAATATATTTTTATTTAACTAATACTTTAGTTTTATGAACCGATAAATGTGTTACTTATCGCATAAAACTAAAACTATAAAAAAAAATTACTACGGAATTAAAATACTATTATAAGTTAATAATAAGATTTATACTAAAATTAATCCCAAAAAAATTTACAAACAGTTCTCTCTTTTATTATAATTTATAACTTTTTTTAATTTTACTCTTACAAATCTTAAAACCACACATTCGAAAACTTTTCTACATAACACAACGTTCCTTTGTTCACGCCCAAAAAGGTGGTGTTTGACAATGCTTTTCCTTTTAACGTATTAGATTTTAGTTTTGAAAAAATAACAGAAGGTTTTTGACAATTTACTAATTTGCTCGTAACAATTGACTAAATTATTTTATTTTTAACACAATTCAAAATTTAAATTTTATAATTTATCAATTTCTTTCAACATTTACAACTTGTAATACACGCTAAACTTATTTTTTTCAGTTATAATTTATAAGTAAGACGATGTTTGTCGATGCTTTTTTTTAGAATAACTGACGATGTTTGAGAATGGAAGTGTTTGGCAAAGCTATTAGCAGTAACTTTATCTTTCTATTACTAATTTTAATTATAAATTATATATTTTTTAAACACCTATAATTTCTTTTATAAATTATAATTTTTTTTATTTCAATTATAAGTTATAATTTTTACCAAGCATTCACAATTTTTGTTACAATCTATAAGTTACTAGTTTTAACAATGTCAAATATCACTAATTTACAATTTTGCATGTAACAATTGACTACACTATTCCATCTTTTAGCATACTTTAAAGTTTAAAATTACGTAATAATCTATTAATTCTTTCAAATATTCATAAATTATCCTACAAATTAAAAATACTTTTTTCTAATATAATTTATAAATCATTAATTTTAGAAGAGCCAAACACCATCAAAGGCTAGCCCTTTATTTTAGACCATACTTTCTTCTGGACCACAATGGAGCGAGTAATTTTTAGCTGTTCTCCACATGCCGCACGACGTATCTCATTCACACATTTACATGACCTCTCTGGCTATTAGGTCTCCTTTGGTACGTTAGTTTTTACATTTAAAGTTACTATAAGTTAAATAAATTAAAAATTTATAAAATAATTTTATATTTAATAGATATCTTGTTTTATAGATTTTTAATAAGTAAATTTTAAAGATATAATTTTTATAAAAAAAACAAACGTGTATAATGAAAATTATAATATTTCAAATATATATATATATATATAATTATTTTACATAAAAAAAACAAAATGGATAAAAGGTTATTAGTTTTTAGGTTCTTTTAGCTTTTTTGTAGCATTAATGCAAAAAATAAGAAGTATGATTTTAAATTATTTTTTAAATGAAGCCTTAGTGTGATACCCACACACGTGTATGGTTGAGATGAATTATAATGCCATCAACGCCGGCTAATAATTTTTTCAGTGGAAAATGTTACGAAGAATTATTGATAAATAAATAATTATAATTTATATTATGTGAATTATTTTTTTAATTATTTAAAAAAATAAACTGTTATATTCTTATCATAAAATATTTAGAGTAATTATTCAGTACTTTCAGAGTATCATGTGGAAAGTTCATAAGGTGTTGCCACTTAATATAGTAAAAATAAATTTTACAGTAAATACATGTTAACTCATCTTTGTTTGATGATTAAAAAATAAAAAATAATTCATATTATATACCTTACAATTATTTATTTACTAAAATATTACATAATATCATCTGTATAATATTTTTAGAGTATCTAATAATTTGTCAAAAGCCTTATGCTTGCAATGCATGTGCAAAACCACTACACATCCATTATAATATATAGGGCATTTGGAGGTCTATGACTTTCATTCAAAATCCTAATTTCAGATATTGCATTTAATTTGAATGAAAAAGCATAAATTAATATTTTTGACCTTTAATTTGACTTTTCATTTTTATTTAATATTTTTGATGCAATAAATTAAAGATAATTTTATGAAGAGCATAAATTATGATATATATTTGTGTTTTAGCATTTTCAAAATATTTGACTTTTCAAGTGATGCAGAGGTAAATCATTTTATACTATAACATTTCCTTAATTTCGACGTAAAAGATTTTTATAATAAAGTGTATTTTTTATACAAAATTATTTTTAAAAATATTTTTTTATGTTTGTTTTTTAGTCTTTAAATGATACGTTAAAAAAATTTTAAAAAATAAAAGTTATTTTTGCAACTTGCACCGCCGTCGTCGTCACTATCACCACTGTCGTCGTTACTGTTACCACCACTGTCTCTATCACCGCTACTACCACACCACTACAAAATTACTTATGCCTTTATTTTGTAAATTAATTTTAATCTTATGAAATAAAATATTTTAGTAAAAAAAATATTTTACATTATTTCTATCAAACCAAATGCTAAAAAATAGGTTAAATATTTTAACAATTCTTTTTTTTTTTTTACGTCAAAACAAATATAACCTAAAATTTTGGTTGTTTTGGCGTACAATATTTTCCATGTAAGATTATTCTACAAAAAACTTATTTTTATATTTCTCAATGTAAAATATTTTACATAAAAATAGTTTTTATTTTTATTTTATTTTTTAGTATTTGAGCGATACTAGAAAAATATTTTTTTTAAAAACAAAAAAATCTTTGATCAAAATATGCTATTAATATTGTCGCTACAGCCTCTACTATCACCGCCATTACCACTACCATTGTCACTATCGTCATTAGCACTGTTGTCTCCACCACAAGACTGGCACCACCACCACCATTAATATCGTCGTCGCTACCACCATCTCCAACACTGCCACTACCTCTGTTACTACCACTGCTACCTTTCATTGCCACTGCTGCTACTGTTACTATCGTCTACTGCTGCTACTACTGTTGCTACCTTTCACTGTTACTACTGTTATTACTATTTGTTAGATCTAGGCAACCCAAGAGGGAGGGTGAATTGGGTCTTTAAAAAATTAGCAGTTTAAAACTTTTTTAGAAATTTTTTAATATTACAATAAAGCAAGATATGTAAATATATAACCAATGCAAATATTAAAATATAAGGGATAGAGAAATAGAGCCAGACACCAGCGATTTATAGTGGTTCGGCTTTATCCTATCCTACGTCCACTCCTCAAGATCTCTCTTGAGTATTTTCACTATCCAAAATACTTCCCGGCGTATTCCAAGTCTTTACAAGTTTTAAGATTTTTCTTGAGCTATTTGAATGTTTACGGGCACATTCACAAGCATGTATAGTTTCAAAAAGAACCTATGAAAACAAGCTCATGTTTTCTTCTAATATCTCTTGAACTCTTATTTGATGAGATTCACTTACTCAAAGGCTAAAGGGTGACTCACCTTTGATTACAATAAATGAGATGTAATAAATGAAGCACACTCACTCTCTTTACAAGATTAATTTATAATAAATGAAAGGGTAAAGAGAAATGAGTAACAAAAACAGGAGTTGCAGCAATAAATGTGAGCTTGATAATTGCTTAGATTAGTTTGATCAATAGAACAGTAAATGCAAGTCTCTCATCCTCTTAAATGCTGAGAAGTAACTCCTTATATAAGTTCTTGTGAGTTCTTGACCGTTGGAGGTAGGTGGGAGCAACAAATGCCAAAAATTCAACTGTTGAGATCTGTCGTATTTTGAATTTTCGTCTTTAGGGTCGACACAAATATCTTTGGTGTCGACACAAAGTGTCTAGGGTAGGGTTTTTCAAGTGGTTGGGTTGACATAAATCTTCTGAGAGGTCGACACAAAGTCTGCACTTTACTTTTCAATGTTCTGGGGTCGACACAAATGAATCTGGTGTCGACTCGTTTGAAACTTCAGCATCCGGAGGAACCATTTTGTGTCGA
>JAOTRH010087305.1:0-16776 GCA_034768845.1 Heliamphora exappendiculata | reverse complement strand
ATATATGTTAAAATTAATATAAGGATTACACCTAGGTAAAGGCCTTTAAAAAAAAAAAAAAAGGATCCAAAGTAGTCGCACTTCCCCTGATGGAAAAATAAGTAATTAAAGACATACGACAAAATGAATAACAAAAAAAAAAAAACTAACCTAAATTAAAAGTTATTTCTCACATAATCATTGTTCATGACCAAGATGACTTGGGTTCTGCGAGTAGCTCACAGTAGGATGTGCTGTGAAGTCAATAGTAATTTATTTTGGATATTAAAATTTAATTAAAATCGTTTATTATATTAAACTCGTCAAGTAAATAATCTCTATAAAGAATTGGATTAATCGAGCATTGTTAATTATATAATTCAGATACATTTGTTTTACAGTTTATTCTTAAAATATTATAAGCTAATTATTTTTTTAAAACAAACATACTCTGACGCATAGATAATGATGTCCGATTGATTTGATTTTTTTTTGTTTTGAAATTACCTACTTGATTGGTTCAACATAATAAACGATTCAAATTAAATTTTAAAATACTAAATAACATATTTTTGAGCTCATATCAACTCATACTTTAAATAGCTCGCAACAGAGACTCTTCTCAAGAGGCCAAGCAACAATTAATATAGAATCGAGTGAGGTGAAGTCTTGGTCTAACAGTGGAAAAAAAACTCTTATTTTGATAAGATAAGTCGTAATCTTAGCCTATTTGATGTTGGACTTGAAAATAATGAATTAAAGGTCCATCTTAAAGTTTCAAAAGATGGGTGCACTCAATAGAATAATGTTTTGATGAGATTTTTCATTGACAAAAAATTATCTTTTTGTCAAGGGTGACGCCACTTATGCAGTGGTGTGGTCAATTGATCCTATAATTTTTTTTTTTAAAAATTATTATAATATTTTTTACGTTATTGTACAATTGACCCCATTAAAAAAATATAATTGACTCTGTAATAATATAAAATATTATATAATTGTCTTCAGCGTATTAAGCTATTTTTTATAATTATAAATATGTAATTTCAAGAGCTTAACAACCGTTTTATAGAATTGAATATCAAGTTATTTGTGTGGTTTGATTCAATTATTACTTGCTTGTACATATTAAAAATAATATTTTTAATACTATTGATCACTAAACTATTATGTACTGATTTTAAAATATAAATTCTCGTCGGATACAATTGTAAAAATTCATGTATTTATATTTTTTTTATCAGAAGAACAATATGATTATTTTAAAACTGTATTCTACTTATTAATTGATACGTGTAATTTAATTTTTAATATGCTGATAATAGATAATTAATTATTGATTAGGGTAAAATTTATTATCTTATGAAATAAATAAAATTTAAGTTTTTAAATGACCCAATTAATAAAAATTTCTGGAGTCACCACTGCTTTTTGTAATGTTAAAAGTTGGGTAAAAAATCTAATTATTGTCAAGAAATAGTTTTCGAGAATGCATTTATCTAAAAAAAGTATTTTTTAGTGTGCCACTTTGCGTAAAATTTTATAATGTGCCTCTTGAATTTTGAACTAATGTTGGCTTAAGTTATGTGACAAGTGTTATTGGAATACTTTTGTACTTTGATGACTATACAAAATTCAAAGCAAGACTCACTTTTGCTAACGTGTGTTGAAATATAAACTAATAAGAATATCCCAGATTCTTTTATGGTAAACTTGGGTTATGGGTCTTCTTGTGAAATTAGAGTGTAAGTGCCCTGAAAGGCCCTAAAGTGTGATAAACATATCATTTTTTGTCACTCTAATAATTCTTTTCTTAACAAATCAAAGGTAATGAGCTCTACTTTCTTATTCAAACAAGAATGAAAAATGAAAAAAGACAAGAGGATGGGCTCAAGTCAAGAGCTTAGTAAATGGAAAGAAATAAAAAAGAAAAAGAAAAAGGTATTTCTATTGCTTCTCCAGTTTATAAGGCTCATTCCTCCCCGAATCTATTTAATGTGCTTAAATTTTGTATGCTAGAGGAGATGAACTTATATAAGAAAGTGATAGATGAAAATGATAATGATAATGTGTGCTCTTCAAATGTGGATATGTCTAGGTATATTAGTGGAGAATATATGAACAATCCATTGGTAGTTGCGGTTGTTAACCATTGCAATGCAGATCTTGAAAAGTTTGTTGAGTATCAAGTAAAAAGATGAGAAAATTGTCACATCTTCTGAAAGTTTTTCTGAACCTACTGTTTGTCGATCTACACGTTTGAAAATGTCTTCAAAGACCCTTTCAGATAGGAATTTTGTTGGCTTTTGAATGACTCCGACTTTAAATGACAAGAATGGGAAGAAGCTGCTAAAGAAAATTGAAAATCTTTAACTTATTAGAGAAAAATTAATCCATTTAAACAAGCCCAAAAAACCGTGCTTAAGTAAGAATCAGTAGGTTAGTTTTCCTAGCTCTTGGTCTATGAGAGTCTCTTAGATTGTTATGATTTTGTATTTTGGTGATTTGTGTTGGAGGATAATCTCATTCTTAAGATTGTTGGGAGAAATTCAACGCCATAATAAAAAATATACATGCTCGGTGAACTAGAAAATACATCTTTATTAACTTTCAACAATTATAATAAACTGAAATTACAGAAAAATGAAACAACAGAAATAACATGAATAGAATATGTAAATCGAGTCTTGCAATCGCACTTTTCTTAAGAATGATTCACCGTATACCGAGGGTATTGTAGGTTTTTCTCCGGCGTCACTCTCCCAGGATAAAACGGCTACACGATCATTGGAATACCACCAAGAATCGGCTACAAACGTACTTCATCTGTCTTTCTCTCTCTTACAGCTTGCAATATAATCTTAGAATTGTATATCTCATTTCTCACATCTGCTGTGTATTTTTTTTCTGTACTTTTTGCTGTTGTTCTCTATGGTTTCCTCTCTTTCTCTATCTATTTTTCTCTGTTTTTTTTTTTCTGCTACTGAAAACTGAATGTGATGATAGCATATATAGGCATTCCACCATGGAGGGGGTTACAGGAGAATCAATAACCATGAATGGTATTGATTTACAAGATTCAATTGCTAATTGAATAGCCAATTCAATTGCAATTGAATTCTGCTATTGAATTCTGAAATTTATTGGCCAATGAATTCACAAAATTCCAACAATTTGCTTTACCATTTTTTTGTTGACCCTTGATGGTATGTATCGAGCTCATTTGTATATTTTTATTTTGATTAATATATATTTAATTACTAAAAAAAAAAAAAGACCCTTTCTCAAAAAAAAAAGGTGTTGATGGCCGCCGAATATGTAGTTGGTTTTATTTCAGACTTTGTACCTTTAGAAATTATAAGTCATGACAGCTAAATGGGCGATATTAATTGTTTTGAATTGAAACTTCGATAAAAGATACTAAATGCACATATTTTTGTATTTAACACATTAAGATTTTGGTCTCCACAATTGGTTTTAAACCCCTGCTTGGTTATTTAAAAAAGCTTACTTTTTTTTCAATAAAATCAGTTTTTAAACCATATTATTTGGTTTCTCAAAAAAGCCAACTATTTTTTTTATTTTTTAATTCAAAAAAAATAAACCTATACACATCCTAAATACCTTAACTTTTTTAAACTAAAATTACAATAATAACTTTTATTTAAAAAATTAACCCTCCTCACAAAAAAAATTAAAGTTTTGCTAGTATTCTAAATACTACAAATTTATTTCTATATGCAAATTTAGGGGTGTTGACTTTAGATAGATTAAGTTTTGGTTGGACAACTAATTTTTGAACAGCATGTGTGAAAATAACAAATTTAATCTTACATACAAACTTTGAAGATGAAGTTCTACTAATATATCCAGGACTAGCTCGATCAGTCAACACTTGTTGCACATTAAAAATATTTTTTAGAACTTTTGAGTATGCATTAAACTTCTTGAGAGTAGTATTAAAAGTATTGAGATCGCTATTTAATTTAATTACCATAGTCTCAAGAGATTGATTTGACTCAACATTCTTGTGCAATTTTTTTCAAGATTAACAATTTTATATTTATAATTTTTGTATGTTTCAATTAAGTCATTCGTTTCTCTTACAGCAGCAATCAATTTTTCAGACAAAATGACTCTTTAAATTTTTTTAATTGACTAATTTTCATTGAGTTTTAGACAAATCTTACTTTAAATTTTCTCTTTTTTTTTTCAAGCAATTTTATTTTTATAGTCAATTTTAAATTTACTTTAGTCAACTTAAAACTTCTTTTATATGCATGTTGAATGGGTTCATAATTTTTAGATTCACAATCAAATTCATCTTCTCGATTACTTGGCTGACATTGTGAACTTTAACAGATTGACATAAAACTAATGCACGTGGATGATTTAATAATTAAGTTTTTTTTAAAGCAAATTCATGGTTGATGGTTATCAAGATCTCATTTAAAAAATATTACAATTATTTTTTCAAAAAAAAGAGTGAGCTTGCTCTGATACTAATTGAAAAAATAATATATGAATTATTTTGTGTGCAGCGAAATGAGATATCATCATCCGTTAAATTATTGTAGGTTAAGATAATCGTAAGGAATTAAAAAATAAATAAATCACACACAATAAGACACTTACGATTTCTTACGTAAAAATTCTCAATTCGAGAAAAAATCATGTGATTAATTCAAGACCAGCTAAATCAAGCACTATACCAATGAACAGTTACAAAACCACTTACAGATTCAAGTCGGATGCTCAAACTAAACGCCTTAAGCCTCGCTTGTCGCTTTTTTGTGTACTATTTTCTATACTTGATCGCCACCACATCGAATTCTCAGTACGTGCTTCTTCATGTATCAAATTCTTAATACTTTACGTCAAATCTACTGATAGCAACCTTAAAAATTCAGCAAACGAATCGTAGGAATCTCCCTAAGATAAACTAGAATGAATTTGTTGTTATTAAGTCACGAACACTTTGAGAGAATTATTCTTCAATTTATTTTGTCTCTTTACAATGTATCTCTCTATATAATTTCTAAACCCGGTATAATACCCTATTTATAATAGGAGAAACCAAAAAAGAAAAACTTTCTAAGTAAAAATACTTTTTGAAAATTTTTATCCAATTTAAACACTATTATTCAGACTTCAAAATAATAGTTCTTGAAATAATCACCGCTCGAGCCAAATATAAAACATTCCAAGAGTCAACTAATTCCAATTCAATTGCAATTCTTCGAATGGTGACCAAAAGACAAAACCCTTTCTTTTATGAAAAAAACTAACTATCGTCTATTGGACGGTAGATACCACTAGAGAATTAAACTCTTGAAAGCAAGAGTTTAATCTCTAATATTATTATCCATCATTCAGTAAATAATGATTAGCAAAACTGTTCTTTTATTAGACTTTTTGTCTTGTATTAGAACTTCCTATTTGCAAACTTTACTGACGTGGCACGAAAAGCATAAAACTTGCCTACTACATAAAATTTACAAGATCAACTCTTGCTTTAGCACGATTTCTGAAAGTTGGCATGAATGTTGTGACGAGTCTTCAAGCTTTCTTCATACTTATCATCACTCAGAATAATTATTTGGTGCTCTCAAAATTTTATAAGGTATGCTTACGTAGTATTTTTATTCAATATAATAGAGTTAAATTTTACAATAAACACATAATAACTCATCTTTATTGAATAATTAAAAAATAAAAAATAATCTACATTATATAAATTACAATTATTTATTTGTTAAAAATATTATATAACTTCGCCTACATAATATTCCAAAAGTATTTAATAATTTTCCCTTGGGCATCAATCAACATAATTCAAATAAAATTCTAATATTAATGCAACTCAAATAAAATTTTAATCTTAATAAAACTCAAACTTTTAACTTCTAATACAACTTAAAATATTAAATACAATTAAATTAAATTTTGTCTAAAAAATTGTCAAATATCATTAAAACTCTAAAAACTTAACAGTACATAGAAAAATTAAAAAGATTTTAAAAACTAAAATTAATATTTTAGTGTATTTTATTATTAATATCAACTCTAAATAAATAAATTTATAATGAGACTAAAAACTTTTAAAAAGAATTAAAATCTCCTACAGATGTATTAATCACCGACTTCAAAAAAAAAAAAGTGTATTTTATCCTATATTTTTTTGCTTTCTTCTCTTTATTTTTTATTTTTTTGATAGAAAGTACGGAGACAACGGAAAAGAGAGAAAATGAGAAAATGGTGAAAAAAACTCGAACACAAAATGAGGAGCTAATAAGACTTAGACGACTCAACTATCAACACTCATCTTCTTCTCTTCAACTGAAAGAAGCCTTACGGTACAAAAAGTGAGAATAGAAGCCCATAACTCTTACATGCTCAAAGAGCAGCATTCATTTGGAAATTGGAAACCTGAAAGGGAAGATACAAATTAGTTGACATAATTACAGAAGTCCAAACCTAGAAATTTCCCATCAAAACCAAAACTTCAACTAATGAGGGCATCCTCCCACCATACATAGAACAAGTACTAAAATTTACTAAACCTTATGGTAGCAATAGGAATCTCTTAAAGGCAAGTGGTAAGCAAAAAAATTACCTTCAAGAACTTGGGAAGGCAATTTCCCCATATCCCACTTTGTTGAGGACTTTGTTGAGTTTTCTTCGTTCGTTCTTAATAACAAACGGGATAAAAATAGTATATATTTTTTTCGTTTCATTTTTTCTCACTCCGTCTCCGATTACATAAAATTAATATTTTTAAAATATTAATATATGTATAAAATATAATTTTATAAATATAATAAATTTAAAATATTAAAATATTATATTTATCTCTAATTTTTTTTATTTCTTATATTTTGTATATTTAATTATATTAATTTCATAAACTATTATTTTTTATTTTTTATATTATTTATAATTTTTATTAATATTACCCTTTTAAATATTAAAAATTATACTTAAAATATCACCGCTCTTCGTTATTCTTTTGATATTTTTTTTCGTCTTCAACCCGAACAAATAAAAACAGAAATGAGAGAATTAATCTCCGGCCCTCCATTGCCAACCCTATCTAAAACTAAGGGAAAAAAAAAAAAAGGAGTGAAAATCTAGCACCACGCCTTTGTTCTTTTACAACTTGTCGTTAGGCTCTTCGTCATCTTCAGAATCCGTAGAATCTCCACCACTCCTGTCATAAGCCCGTTTTATGACGGGATTGCACACAGCTTCCACTTCCTTCATTTTCTCCTCAAACTCATCTTTCTCCGCACTTTGGTTGTCGTCCAACCACTCGAGAGCTTCCTTCAACGCACTCTCGATCTTCTCCTTGTCGTCGGGATCAATCTTGTCTGCAAGCTTATCTTTGTCATTTACGGTGCTCTTCATGTTGTAAACGTAGGTCTCGAGCTTGTTTCTGGCGTCAATTCTATCTTTGACCCTCTTGTCATCTTCAGCAAACTCCTCTGCCTCCTTCACCATCCTATCAATCTCCTCCTGGCTGAGCCGCCCCTTATCGTTGGTGATGGTAATGGACTGCTTATTCTTGGCTGCCTTGTCCTCTGCAGTCACATGTAGTATGCCATTTGCATCAACCTCAAATGTAACCTCAATTTGAGGCACTCCCCTGAAAGAAATAATTATTATGAGATCAGGTAGGAATATTTCTACCTGTATAGTTCTCAAGATACAGATGTTGGTAGGAAATTTAAGCAATCACAGGTTAAAGTTAATTTGAAACAATATTGTTGAAAGTGTTTGATTATTTGGTGTGTGTTTTGTATTTTGCGGGACTTGTATAATTATAACTTTGTTTACATGTATTTGGGTTGGGTGTAAAATCCAAATTCACTAGAAATCCAATATTTGCAGTGTTTTGACATTGCATGAGAAATAGGATTCAATGAACTTGCTTGAAAATAGGGAACTTGAAAATTCTAAGAGCTCTGTAGACAGTAAATCATGGAAGTAGAGATGAATATGGAGACGAAAAAATATGGATTGTTACCCTTGGGCGAGAAAACATAGATTTTTCAAGGGCTCGGGCACTAATGTCAAAAAAAATTTAGGTGTTGATTCCATTTTTGTACATTGTTCGATACATAGTGGATTATCTTGCGTCCATGAACATAAACAGATTGAGCAAAACTACATAAACTCTTTGGTGCGTGTGGATATGCTTCCATTCGGGAATGGTTTTAAAATTCCAACAGATATAATGAAAATCAACAATTTTCGACTTCTAAAACCTACCTTGGAGCAGGGGGTATGCCAGATAGGTCAAATTTTCCAAGCTCACGACAATCCTTTGTCAAGCCTCTTTCACCTTCATACACCTGAAAGGTTCCCAAGTTACTTTTAACAAATGAATGTGCCAAAAATGTATTAACGGACAAAGAAAGAGTCTCGCGTCTCAAAAAAGAATCAGATATATATAGACCTTTATGGATACTGTTGGTTGCTGATCTTGGTAGGTTGTGAAGACCTGAGATTTCTTGGTTGGAATAACAGTATTCCTTGGGATCAGTTTTGTCATGACCCCACCAACTGTTTCGATTCCCAGACTTAAGGGAGCAACATCAAGCAAAAGAATGTCTGCACTTGACATATTTTTCAGTGTAAATTTTATGCCCTCTCAAAAAATTACCATATAAAATGCTAAAAAATAAGAAAAAACTAATACAGGAGCTGAACTCAGACCTTTAGTTTCTTCCCCGCCTTCGCCACTGAGGATTCCTCCTTGAACTGCAGCTCCATAGGCAACAGCTTCATCCGGATTGACACCTTTACACGGTTCTTTGCCATCAAAGAAATCCTTCAATAGGTGTTGCACCTTAGGAATTCGAGTACTACCTCCAACGAGCACGATTTCGTTAATATCAGTCTTCTTCAAACTAGCATCCTCCAAAGCCTTCTTGACCGGCCCCATTGTCTTTTTAAACAAGTCCATATTCAATTCTTCAAATCTTGCCCTTGTCAGTGGCTCTGAAAAGTCGACACCATCAAAAAGCGACTCAATTTCAACTCGGACTTGGTGTTGGCTGCTTAGTGCTCTCTTTGCTCTCTCGCACTCCCTTCGAAGCTTCCCGAGAGCCTTGTTATCTTTGCTAATATCTTTGTTGTATTTCTTCTTTATCAGCTTGATGAAATAGTCCATCACTCTGTGATCGAAGTCTTCTCCTCCCAAATGGGTATCCCCACTTGTAGAAAGAACCTCAAACACGCCATTATCAATGGTCAAGATGCTAACGTCAAACGTACCGCCACCAAGGTCATAAACTAGAATGTTCTTCTCTCCTCCTTTCTTGTCCAGACCATAGGCAATTGCAGCAGCTGTCGGTTCATTAATTATCCGAGCCACATTTAGCCCAGCTATGACGCCTGCATCCTTGGTGGCCTGCCTCTGTGCGTCATTGAAATAAGCTACAACAGAGAACACAAAGAGACCCATGTTATGCAATTTACAGACAAAAGATATCCAGTTACTCCAGCCTTGCATTGAAAATTATGTATCAAATTCAATGTCTTTCGGAGTTTTTTGATGTTAAAAGCAATATAAATAACACAGATTGTGCACAATCTGCACCAAATACTCCTATAGATGCCAGAAACGAAAGCTTACAGGTGGCAGGGGTCGAATTATTGATGTGAGATGGATCCCAAAAAAAGGAGGTTCTAGTTACAATCCAGAAACAGTACATGTAAATATTTTATGGAAACAGGAAGTCAGGTGATAAAGTAGTTGGAAGACATGGAAATAAAGGTATCATTTCAGGAGTTTTGCCTAGACAAGATATGTCCTATTTGAAAGATGAAAGACCTGTTACTATGGTCTTCAACCCATTAGAGTACCTTAACGAATGAATGCACGGTAGACATTTGAATGTTCACCTCAGGTTAGCGGCGGGGAGTCTGCTGGGCAGACACTATCGAATAGCACCGTTTGATGAGATACCATGAACTAGACACATTCTAAAACCACAAAAGAAAAATTCCAGCCAAGATAACCTCTAGACCGACTATATTAATCAAACACTTCTACAAGTTTAATTCAAGGAAGAACTATATAATCAAAGTGATTAGGAATGAAAAAACCACAACCATATAAAAGATTATGTACACAAGTTCTCACACGGATAATGTAGACAGAGAGCAACAGAATAGGCAGGATTTTGATTCTACCTGGAACAGTTACCACAGCATCCTTTATTTTCTTTCCCAAGAATGATTCAGCTGTCTCCTTCATCTTCACCAAAATCATAGCACTGATTTCCTCAGGACTAAACACCTTCATCTCACCATCCTTGAGTTTCACCTGTATATAAGGCTTCCCACCTTTGTTCACAATCTTGTAAGGTAACAACTTCATGTCTCTCTGGACCTCTGGATCATCAAACCTACCAAGAAAAACAAAACAAACCCGTATCAACTCACACCCTTTAACACAAGCAAAAACTGCACCCAAACACAAATATATATGCAACATACTTTCTCCCGATTAGCCGCTTGACATCGAAGATAGTACGTTCTGCATTGAGGGCCGCTTGGTTCTTTGCAGCCTCCCCAATCAGACGCTCCGTATCAGTAAATGCAACCCACGATGGGGTAATTCTGTTTCCTTGATCATTTGCTATAATCTCAACATGACCGTTCCGGTACACACCAACACAAGAATATGTAGTGCCCAGATCAATCCCAATTACAGTTCCGAGCCTCGGAGATTCCTCAGCTGCTAGTGTTAATCCTAGCAAAAACTCTTCATAAACCAAGACAGGGAATTAGACAAACATATAAAGGGATTTCTTCCGAGGTCCCAAGAGGCCAGAGCAACAAATTATGAAATTTGTGTCTGAAAATAATTATGGAAGGCTGGGCCAGAATGAAAGCTTTCTTTTGCTGAGTTTCCAACTATGACGAATCTATCCACATTCTTCTTTAGAACATGTTTGTTTGTTCATATATAAAATGTGAGGATAAAGAGGGGTAAGAAAATATATAATATCATGGAATATAAGAATAATACATACATACATACATACATGTAATATAAAAAGCTGTGTATATGCTATGAACTTATGTATACTATGTATGTTCAAGATAAAATAAATTACTGAAAATACGAAGAAAATATATGATTAATCTTGACCTTTAATTAAAAGATGGGGTCATATTCAATGATGAAAATATAGAATTTTATGAGCAGTTAGAAATATATAATTTCCGCATATATAATATCTTAACATATTATGTTTTTAAAGCCGTGTTCAATGAACTCTTCTAAATGTATAAAGTACTCGTGTCAGACACCAACACTTGGATAAAAGTATGAGATATGCGCCTGGCATTTTTAATTAGGCATTTATCTAGAAAGCATATTTAATAATTTAAGTTTACTATAAAACTATGCATAAACTATCAATCAAGTTTACTATAAATCTATGCATAAGCTATCGCATTATGTATAAAATGCTAAGTGATAACTTATAAATGCCATTTATCCAAATTTTTTTTAAATATAAATATTTTCTAGTGTTCCAATGTACTTGATATAAAAATAAAATAAATTCGACATTTAAACACATATTGCACCCAATATCCATAGTGTAACATAGACCCGAAGTTAACGAAAGGTAAACAGGACAAAAAAATGGTAAAATGTAAAAGGGACGAAAAGCATGTTATTTTTTTTATAACATGCTTTCAAATCTCTTTTTCAATTATCTCTACATTCAATCAGAGACCCATAGCCCTCCTTATACATAGCAACAAACAGCACTTTAGTTCCCACTTTCCAAGCAAGCAAACAGGGCGATAATTCAAAATAAACAAAAAGATTTGAGACAAACTGTGATGGTTGTTGACAAATTGAGAACAAAGTTATTGACAGATTCTTGAGGTTCAAAAATTCAATTTGCTTTGTCATTCTACACCTGTATTGTCGATATCTTCCGCTTCACGATGCTAACCAAGGCCAGCCCAAATTGATTGGGGGCCCAAATCGGACGATTAGAAAGGGAGCCCTATAAATTTTTATGCACATTAATTACAAGAAAAGTCATTACAAAACTTTGAATGCATAAAAGTTTTGTAGGCCTAATAACTAGAATAATACTATATAGTGTGCGCCCACTAATTTGGTGCACACCATATGCACTCTTAATTAAGCCTAAAATTTGTATAACAAAAGTTAAAATTGAAATAACTATATATGAACTCAAATTTGTCATAAGATTCATAACTAAAGCTGAAAGTTAATATAACCAAAAATAAAAGTTGAAATGACTAAAAGTCACATATGAAATAACTAAAGGATGCACATTGCACACCATAACAAATTGAAGTGCATACCGTAAAGCCTAAAATTATCATAACTAATATTAAAATAAAAACAACTAAAGAATACACATCATAAAATTTTCCTAATAACTAATATGAGGTATAGCAAAATTGGAGGTCCTAATTTTTGCTAAGAATTTGGGAGCTGTGATATTTGCCTTAAGGCAATTCCTAATACTAACTTACGATTCGATACATTAGAGAGGTAAATCAATAGCTATCCCATATTATATGTTATGTTGAATGTATCTCATGATACACATACAAGTAAATCAATCGAGTAAAGATGTAAATGAGACGAATAAATATGCGATACGCGACTCAAAATGCAATACATATGATATATTAATATTTAACATTTAGATTAAATGCTATTGAAATTTTTGCTTACTAGACAGCCACGTCGGCTAGGCAGTGTTCCAGTTCGGATCCCTGGGCCGAGCAACTACCCAACCCCGCGTGATCCTTAAGCCTGAGTGGAGCCTGGATCGGCGGGTTGCAAGTCGCAGCCCGAGCAGTTTCTAGCTTGGGGCCCAAGTTGTGGGTCTTTAGATAGCCTGGCCAAAGGTGGCCGAGCATAGTGAATCCCGACGAACTTACATCTGAACACAGTGTATGCAAGTCTGAACCTACTGACTTTATGGCAAAGTCAGGGACAACCCAATTGCCACTAGGTGCTGTGTGTTAGGGGTGGTTGACCTTGCACTATACAAGACCTAGGGGCAAGTAGGCAATCTGATGCCCAAAAAGAATGGGCAAAGGGAGATAGAGAAATGATAACAATGGCAAATTACTATTACGCTCAGACAGCTATGTTGAGAAAAGCGGGTCAGATAGGGTCAAACTCTGAAAACGGGTCAAGTACATCTTTTCTTATAAAATAGCCAACAAATCAAGAGACGAAAGTATGCATTCTATTTCATAAACAGAAACTCTGTCAACTTATTTACTCTCTATCTTTTCTCTAAAAACAAGTTCAACTTGACGATCGGAAGGTCCATCAGTAAAAATCACCGGTGGGCATCTCACTCATTTTCTTGTGTAGGAACACGTGAATTACATCTCGAAGCAAACTAACAAGTGTGGACAGAATACGTAAATCCCAATCTTAATCCTCTACAAAAATAAATAATACACAATTCATATCCACAACTATGTCTACACTAAACCCACAGAAGAAGGGGTTATTAATGTAACAACTGAGTGATTCCAAAAGTAGAACGTGGAGCAAGATTTCAATAGTTCCCCAAAAAAACAAAAACACCTTCGCACAAGCAGTCTTTAGGATACTGAGCCTAATTTCGGTCTAGAAAGCCTCATGATTTTTCCGGAGTCATTTTTTTTCTTTTTGTCTTTTTAAAAACTTTTTTAATGTTTTGTTCTAATTTTTTTACTTTTCCGATTCTCCACAAGAATAATATAAAAAGAATGCCCATTTGAGTAAACTGAAAAAAAAAATCTGTTACGTTGGCATTTTTCGTTCTATATGATTTTTTTTCAATTTTTGAGTCAGTTTTTTTTTCTTTTTTTCATTACTCAAGTAATTTACTAATTTTAAAAGTAAATTTATTTGGGATAATTCAGAAAAATCACTAAAAACAAAACAAAACCGTTATTAAAAAAAAAAGCCAAACCAAACACAAAGCGGAAGCTTTTCGTTTCCTATTTTCTATTTTTAACCAAAATTTCAAATTCAGCTCTTAAGATTTCTTTTCCAATGCTACAATTTCTGATATACTCAAACAGATGGATGAACCCTAACTTAAATCCCGCAGGTTTACCCATCCGAGAGAGAAAAGAAGCAAGTTAGATTATATATATATATATATATAGATATAGATATAGATATAGATAGATAGATAGATTAAATTACCTGAAACGAAAACAAGAAGAAGAAGAAGAGCCAATGATTTGTTCTCAAACGCCATTGTTGTTCCCTTTCTGTCAGTTTCTGAGCTTCTTTGAGATATGAGCGCTCAACAGCTGATCCTGAATTCCAGATGTGTTCTCCGCCAAATGAAGTCTGTCAATGGAGGGAAACGGAATTTCGTGTTTAATTTATAGTTTGTGTGGGTTCGGTGCTGGATACCGTCATAGAAACTGCTAGAGTGTTCCGACCAATAGCAGAGCGCCACGTATTGGTGGTGTGTCATACTTTTTTTTTAATTACACTTATTATATTACTGTCACCCCTCTAAATATTATTGTATTTTTTTATTTTTTTATTTTTATAATATTTTTAAACGAAAAAATAATATTTTTACTGTTTCAACAGTGTTGTGATGCTTTTTATTTTTTATTTTTTCAATTACAAAATTTTATTTAAAAAATAAAAAATTATTAAATACAAAAATAAGTAAAATAAAAACATAATATTTAATTTATTAATTTATTTTTATTTTTAAATTTTTAATTTTGATAAAAAATATTAATTTCTATAGTGAAATATTTTAACATTAGTTCAAACGAGTATAGTGAAATATTCTATGGCAAAAAATTTTTTTTGGCTTTTTATTTTTATTTTTATTTTTAATAAAAAATAAATTATTATATTTTTAAAACTTATTTAATTAAAATAATTTAAAAATATATATATATATAATTTTTTTGACCAACGCGTTATTTGGAATAATTTTTTTTTACTTCTTCTGTGTGTGTGATATTTTTAGTATTTTAAAATTTGTTAATACAAATACAATAAAAAAAATAAACAAGACAAAAAAAATTACATAAGAGAATCTCATAGCATCAGACACGAAAAATTATTAAGTACTCTTATAATATTATAATAGCAATATTACATAATATTTTTAATAAATAAATAATTATAATTTATATAATATAAATTATTTTTTATTTTTTATTTTTTAATTACTTTAAAAAAATAAATTATTATATCTTTATTGAGCTCCGGTTCTTTTGCTTCCTTGGTCGCGCCTTTATTCTTCTTGCACGTTTGTCACCCAATGAAATATCGACACGTGGTATCCGCTTTCTTGAGTCCATTTGAAGCCCGGCGAAAGTTCTTGATTGGTGGAGTGAATAAAAGGCAATTTCTCTTATACCGTTTATTTTTAAAAAGAAAAATCTCATTCACGTTATTTTTTTAAAGTAAAATTATTATAATATTTTTAATTTAAATAATTAATTATCTTTATAAAAATAAAAAAACTATGTTAACGTTCTAAATATTACAACTTAAAAATAAAAAATAAAAACATATTAAATATTTTAATTAAAAAATAATAAAAAAACTGCTATAAAAACTTATTCCAAGTCATCTAACTTTTTTATTCCTCTCTTTATTTTTAAAAGTTAAATCTTTTTAAAATTAAGCGTTACAAACATCCCAAACAGAGCCCTATAGCATCTACAACTATTCCATCTAAATTTTAGTTAATTGTCTCTTAAATTAATTATTAAAAAAAATTATTCTAAAATGTCTCATTAAAATAATTAAATGTATTCTAAAAAGGTGCATTTTATTTGATGCTTTAATCATGGTCGTTATATTAGTTTAATTAAATTTAATTATTATTTTTAATCTTTTTTCACTTATTACATATCAATAATTAATGACAATATGTTTGGGCAAATGTTGTTTATTAGCTTATTTTTACTTATTTTATTTTAAGCAACATAGAATTTAGTTTATTGACTTATTTTTACTTATTTTTATATTTTTTATATTTTTTTTATATTTTAATTAAAAAAATTTATTTTTTCATCTTGTTTCAATAAGAAGAGTCTAAAAAGTATAATAATTTAACTAAATAATAAAAAAAATCACTAAAAACAAAAAATTTACAATAAATAATAAATCAATAAACAAAATTCACCCATTTAAGCCAATGAATTGCTATCAATATAATCAAAGTTGATTTAGTTAGAAGTTCAATAGCATAATATTTTTCTTACAAGAATTTCATGTACATCTCAAATAATTTTCAAACTTTAAAATGTCATAAATTTTACTATTTAAATTAATTTTTTGAAAATTAATATTTCGTGGCATAATTAATGATTTTTATCAAATAAGATTCATATTTATTATTTAAAATTATAAAAATCTAAACCAAAAAATTAAATTTTTGATTGAGTTAGATAAACAATTTAGATCGATTTAAACCGATTTATCAATTCCACCAACTTTTTAAAATATCCTTACTTCATTGGACCGTATACATCTCATGCTTAGAGTTCGTATGGCAATTAGTTTTAAGCTTACTTTTTGGCTTTAAGTTATTTTAAATTAAAAAATTTATTTGATTGGATTATAGGTAGCTTTTAAATCAAATGGTTAAAATGGCTTCAAGTTAAAAGATAAATTTTTTTACTTAAAGTTATTATAATTTTTTAAAATTTATATTTTTGATAATTTTATATTTAGCAGATTTTATTTAATAGATTTTAATGAGTAAATTTTAAAATATAATTTTTATA
>JAOTRH010087284.1:0-16777 GCA_034768845.1 Heliamphora exappendiculata | reverse complement strand
CTTGAATTATTGCATGCATTATAATATTTTTCATTATTGTCATCACATAAGTCTACGTCGTAAAACATGTCTTTTCTTATTATACGAACGAAGGAATTTAGTTAAATGTTAGGTAAATGTTGGGTATATCTTCCTATTCTTACAATGGTGAAAGCACATATATCGATTGAGAACGAAAACATAGACAAGTTTATGGCGCAAGTAAATGCACAGATGCGCTAAATGATGCATGACCTAGCCCAAGTTATGCAACAACTGGATCCGATTCCTCCTAGACTTGACAACAACCTGCCTCCAGCTAGAGCTCAAAGCCAAGACCTAGGGATGCACCAAAACAATGTAGATAGTCCCAACATAAGGGAGTTTCTGAAAATGAAGCCACCATCCTATCGAGGAGGGCTGGGCCTAATCAAACCTAACATATGGATTGCATCCATGAAAAAAATCTTCAAGCTTGTGCCATCTACGAAAGCTCAGAAGGTGACGTTGGCTACTTATCAACTAGAAAGTGAAGCCCAGAGATGGTGGAATCTGAAGAAACAGAGCAAACCGCAAATGAAGTGGGACCAGTTCATAGGTCATTTCTAAGAGAAGTATTTTTCCCAGTCTCTGCGTGATGCCAAGTACACTGAATTCCAGCAACCTAAGCAGAAAGGGGAATGACAGTTTCTGAATATGAGGCAAAGTTTACAAATCTTGCAGAGTATGCCCCGCATATGATTTACACTAAACACATTGTTAGCCCAAAGGTTTTTTAATTTGATTTTGATGATTTTCATAATTCATTTCCTAAGAATAAGTGTTTTTAAATGGATAATATTTTATTATTTCCAAAATAAAAGTGTCAACACATTTTGAACAATCAAAGTTGACACCTTAGCCAAAAAGAAATGATTTTTATCTCAAAATGTTCAAACACTTAAAAATTCTTTAATTAGAATTTTTTGTGTTGAGCTTAATTAAAAATTAAGTCAAACACTCTTAAGGCAAAGTATACTTGAAGCTTATCAAGTGTGTCAATGCCAATTGATCAAATACTTTGACACCCTAACTGTTTTTCAAGTTGATCTTCATGTACCAAATTGTTAGTGTCAATACAAACTAGTTTTGTGTCAACACAAAAAAGTGCCGAAGTACCTAGGACTCATTTTGAGTCGACACAAATCAATTTTGTGTCGACACAGAAGTGGTCCTCACTTCTGATTTTTGAAAGTTTGGGTCGACACAAAACAATCGAGACCTCCTGCAGATTTTTGGGGTCGACCCCACAACAAATCGTGTCGACCCAAATGTCCCGAAGCCTGCCTACAGAATTTTGGTGTCAACCCCAAAGCATATTTGTGTCGACACAAACTACCGAGATTTCCTGCAGAGGTTTAGTGTCGACACCAGAGACAAGTTGAGTCGACACCAAATGGTTACTCCGGATGCTGAAGGTTCAAACGAGTCGACACCAAGTTTATTTGTGCCGACCCCAGAACGTTGGAAGGTAAAGTGTAGAATTTGTGTTGACCCCTCAGAACATTCGTGTCGACCCAACCATTTGATGAACCCTGCCCTAGACACGTTGTGTCGATACCAAAGATATTTGTGTCGACCCTGAAGATGGAAATTCAAGATACGACAGATCTCAACGATTGAATTTTTGGCATTTATTGCCCCCCACCTACCTCCAATGGTCAAAAACTCACAAGAACTTATATAAGGAGTTACTTCTCAGCATTTAACACACAGAAGAGAGAGACTTGCATTTATGATTTCAATTGCTCAAATCCATCTCAGAAATCATCAAGCTCATATTTATTGCTGCAACTCATGTTCTTGTTCCTCATCTCTCTTTACCATTTCATTTACTGTAAATCAATCTTGTAAAGAGAGTGAGTTTTATTTATTCATTACATCTCATTTATTGTAATCAATTGTGAGTCACCCTGTTAGCCTTTGAGTGAGTGAGTGAAACTTATCAAAGAAGAGTTCAAGAGAGATTAGAATAAAATAGGGGCTTATTTTAATAGGATCTTCTTGATGCTGTAACAGGCTTGTGAATATGCCCGTAAATATTCGGATAACTCAAGTAGAATTTTAAAACTTGTAAATGCTTTGAATACGTCCGGAAGTATTTTGAATAGTGAAAATACTCAAGGGAAATCTTAAGGAGTGGACGTTGGCTAGGATAAAGTCGAACCACTATAGATCGCTAGTGTCAGGTTCTATTTCTCTATCCCTCATCTTTTAATATTTTTTTTGATTATATAATTGCATATCTTGCTTTATAGCAATATTAAAGTATTTCTGAAAAAAATTTTTAAACTTTTTATCTTGTTAAAAGGCCCAATTCACCCCCTCTTGGGTTGCCTAGATCTAACACACATGAAGGCTCGCAAGTTCGAAGATGGATTACGATCAGAAAGATGATCTGCCGTTGAGGTTGCCTAGCTATGTTGACGTCGTAGATCGAGCAATGCTGGGAGAATAATGAGAGTCATAAGTTCTTTAAGAACCGGAACCGCCAAGTTACAGGATCAGGAGGTGGGAGTTCGAAGAGGGCCAATGTAGGAACTACTAGTGGAGGAAATCAGCGGCCTCCTTACGTGACGTGCGAAAAGATGCACTCAAGAGTTTGCTGGAGAACGACCAACAAATGCTTCCAGTGTGGTGCCGAAGGAGACATCAGAAGGAACTGCCCAAAACTCTCGACAAACAACATTGGCAGGGGAAACACAAGCTAGGAAACGGGAGACACGAGGAAGCCACTATACGAAACCCGAAGAAACGATAACAACCAAAGGTATGGAAGAATGTTCGCGTTAGTGCCAGGAGATCCCCAGAACACCGAAGAGGTCGTCGCAAGTATCCTGTTTGTTTGCTCCACACTTGCTTATGTACTATTTGATTCTGGTTCGACACAATCGTTCGTATTGTCTAAATTTGCTAAAAAGTTAAAGGGAACACCGGAACTTCCTGATTACGAACTTCAGGTATCTCAACCCTAGGCAAAAGAATAATTTGTTCCTCTGTATATAGAAATTGCGAGGTAACTTTTCATGATGTTAGCATGTCGGCGAATTTAATTCCTATTGACATGGGACATTTTGACGTGATTCTTGGTATGGATTGACTTGCGACCAATCATGTCATTATCAACTGCACATTGAAGCGTGTCTATTTTTGTACCCCTCGAGGAGAATTTTGTTTTGAGAGGCAAAGAGTTTCTTCACCCCCATATTTTATATCTGTAGCCTAAGCTCGAAAACTTATGACGAAAGGATGTCGAGGTTATCTCTATAGTGTGACGAAAAAAATGCCTAAGAGTCCAAGTTTGACAAAGATTCTTTTGATCCGTGAATTTTTGGAGGTGTTTCTTAAAAACCTATTAAGAATGCCCGTAGATCGTGAAATTGATTTTTCTGTAGAAGTTGCACTCGGGACTCAACTGATCTCTAAAACTCCGTATCGTATGACCCACAGCTGAGCTGAAAGAATTAAAAGTCCAGTTGTAGGAATTATTAGTTAAGGGTTTTATTAGGCCCAGTATGTCTCCGTGGGGAGCTCTAGTGTTGTTTGTGAAGAAGAAAAATGGGACGATGAGATTATGCATAGACTATTAGGAACTGAATAAGGTCGCAATTAAAAATAGATATCCTTTATCCTGGATCAACGACTTGTTTGACCAGTTACAAGGTGCGCAGTATTCTCCAAGATAGACCTACAGTCTGGGTATCATCATTTGAAAGTGAAGGAGGAGGATATCGAGAAGACCGCTTTCCAAGCAAAGTACGGACATTACGAGTTCTTTGTGATGCCGTTTGGAGTGACTAATGCGTCCGCGTCTTTTATGGATCTCGTGAACTAAGTGTTTAAGGAGTTCTTAGATGAGTTCGTGATTGTATTCATCAACAATAGCCTAATCTACTCTAAAAGTGAAGACGAGCACGTGGAACATTTACGGAAGGTACTGCACACGTTAATAGGGCATAGGTTATACGCTAAGTTAAAGAAATGTGAATTTTGGGGGAAGTGGTATTTTCAGGGCATGTGGTCGGGAGTAATAGAATATCAGTTAATCTCTAGAAGATAGAAGCAGTCGTGAGTGGGCCAACACCTACAACAGTTATGGAGATACGAAGTTTCTTAAGTCTCGTAGGATATTATTGCCGATTTATACAAGATTTCGCAAAAATCGTGGTACCACTGGCTGAGCTTACTGAGAAAGGAGAACCTTTTGTTTGGAATATGACACGAGAGAAAAGTTTCCAAGAGCTAAAGAGAGATTGACAACGACACCTGTACTTGCCCTACCAGAAGGCACACAAAGATTATCGATCTATAGTGACACGTCGAGACAAGGATTAAGATGTGTACTGATGCAGCATAGGAAAGTCATCTCTACAGACTTAAGATCCATGGGAAGAATTATTTGATTCACGATCTCGAGCTAGCAGTCGTGGTGTTCGCACTTAAGATCTGGCAACATTATCTTTACGGAGTACCCTGTGCGTGTATACCGATCACAAAAGTTTAAAGTACATCTTCATGCATAAGGAGTTGAACATGAGACAGTAACGCTGGCTAGTGCTAATGAAGGATTACAATGTCAGCATTCTGTATCACCCTGGGAAGGCGAACGTGGTAGTTGACGATTTGCGTCGAAAGGCTATGGAAACCATAAATATTCTTCTTTTACAACAACTACAATCTCTTGAGAATACTAAACGACTGGAGCTGGACAGGGAGTCTACGTCCTTTTATGCAGCAATAATAGCCCAATCAACTGTTCTGAAAGAGGTAAAGCAACGGCAACAAGAATATCTTAAATTAAAGGCAATTTGCAGCCGAGTCAATACGACTCCTGACCCAGACTTTTCATGGTGTGTTGAGATTTCGAAATCGGATGTGCGTCCCCGACATTATAAAAGTAAAGCAGTGAATAATAAACGAGGGTCGTAATTCGAACTTCGCAATACACCCAGGGCTGATGAAAGTGTATCAAAATCTGCGGAGGACGTTTTGGTGGATGGAAATAAAAAGGGGCATAGCAGCATACGTAAGCAAATGTCTTCCGTACTAGTAAATCAAAGAAGCGTCGAAGACCAGTTGGTCTTCTGAACCTTTGTGGGTTCTGGAGTGGAAATGGGAGCATATTATGATGGATTTTATAGTGAGATTACCTTGGATGTACAAAGGCAACTACTCTATATGGCTAATCGTTGGTCGACTCACGAAAATAGTTCATTTCTTACCGGTGATGAATACGTTCACAATCGACCAGTTGGCCAGCCTCTATTTTCTAGATGTTGTGCGCTTACACAAAGTTCCAGTGACAATCGTTTTAGACCGCAATTCGAGATTCATCTCTCGATTTTGGATGAGCTTTCAGACAGCCATGGGTACCATCTTAAACATCAGCATGACATTTCACCCACAGACAGATGGGCAGTCGTAGCAAACAATTCAAATGATGGAGGATATGTTTCGAGCTTGCACCATTGATTTTCAGGGAAGCTGGGAAGATCACGTATCGCTTATCAAGTTCTCTTATAATAATAGTTTCCAAGCTAGTATAGGAATGGCACTTTGTGAAGCACTCTATGGGCGAATGTGTAGAATACCGGTCTGTTGGACAAAAGTGGATGAAGAACACTTCACAAGACCAAAGCTGGTACAAGAAACAACCGATAAGATTCGTCAAATTCAGGTCCGTCTCAAGATTGCACAAGACTAACAGAAAAGTTGCACTGATGCACATCGACGAGAGTTGGAGTTTCAAGAGGTTGACATGGTTTTCCTAAAGGTGTCTCCAATGAAGGGTATCCTTCAGTTTGGTCGGAAGGGTAAGCTGAATCCTTGCTATATCGGCCCTTTTCAAATCCTAGAAAGAGTAGGATAAGTAGCCTATCGTTTGGCCATAAGGCCTGATCTTGCTTAAGTGCACGATGTCTTACACGTGTCAATGTTGAAAAGATACATTGCCGACTCATCTCACATCCTGACACGACCACCTATGCAATTGGATCAAAATCTATCCTATGAAGAACGACCGGTGCGCATTATAGATCGACAGAAGAAACAATTTCGTAACAAAGTGATACCGCTAGTCAAGGTGTGGTGGAACAACCATTTGGGAGGAAAAAGAACAAGGGAAAAAGAATCCGACATTAAAGCCAAGTATCCGAAACTATTCGAGTGAGGTACGACACATTCTAACCTAGCCCAAGTAAAATTTGGAGAAACAAACTTCTAAAGGTGGAAAAAAATGTAATATCTCGAAAAAAAATATATAAATAGTAATAATAATGGCGCTATTAAATCTTCGATTGTGATTATTACCAATTAAATACGAAAACTTAAAATTTTATCATTCTCATTTATATATAATAATGATAAGATTATACATAACCAGTGTAACCGCTGGTTTAAAAGATAGTAAATGGAGTTTTAAACGTGAAATAGGGCTTTCAATTACATTTACTCTAAGCCATTTATTTGAGCCTTTTGTTGAGCAATATATATAGCACAACCCGCTCACCTCCTGCGCCCCAGCCCCACACCGCCTAACACCTTTGGCATCGCCGTCCACCGTCGCCAGTGGCGGACGTCGACGCTGACCACCGGCCACCACCTTTCTCTCTCTTTTTCCCAGTGATGAGTTTCTCCCTCTCCCTCTCTCACCCGATCTTTTCTGTTATAATTTTTTTTTCTTTGACAAGTTCTAAACTAACACCGCCAGCACCATCGGAGGCCTCTGGCAACCACCACCAGTGCCTCTGGCACCCCCGAAAACCTCCCATGCAGCCCCGTTAATTCCACACCTTCATATGCGATAAGATTTCATGTTACTGTTGCGCATAATTTCTGCTACCACCCATTTCCACCCCCACTCTACATCCTTACGTCTAGCCTTTTGACGACCTAATGCCACTAGTGAATGGTGTCGATCGCTAGAAAACTTTTTCGACAAGCCTGAATAAAAAATTTATAATTTACGATTTTATGTGAAGAAAATAATTTTTTTGGCCATCTTTGAACTCTTGTCACTATCATCCCGAACTTCTGATTTGACCACCATAAATTGTTAGAATTATCTAATGACTGTCTACGCATAGCTACGAACAGCAATTAAAATTGACGTTCGAATTGTCCGAATGCGCATCGTAAAGTTAAGTAGAAAAATCGAGTCGGAAGTCGATGCAGACACGCTGGGTGTGCATGGCCATTGTTGATGAGTTTCTGTTGTGTAATTAGCTTCTGTTAGGGTGTTGTTTGGTTTAATTAATTGCTTATAAGATTTTATTTTATTTTATTTAAATTTAAAAGAATGAATAAATACAGTAAATAGATAGAACTAAGAAGTTATATATATATATATATATATATATATGTGTGTGTGTGTGTGTGTGTGTGTGTGTGTGTGAAACAAATTCTAAAGATACTAAGCCTAAATATTTTAAATGAAAACAAATGTTTTGTTATGGTTTTAATTTAATAAGCTAGAATTTTATGTTAGCTAAAATTTATTTAATGTGCTAAGCTAATAAAAGAAAATAAATACTTTATAAAAGATTGTGTATTTTTATTTAATAGCAAAGTTATGAAAATTTTAGGAATTTTAGTTAAATTTGTAAGTAAGCAAGTTTTTTAAGCCGAGATTAATATTTTTACTTGTTTAATAATTAAAAAAATTAGGTTTGTAAAGTATGAAAAAGGAGAGTAATTAAAATATATATGTAATTTTGAAAAAAAATAATCCTATTGCAAAATAGTTATTTTAAAAGATAAAAATATTTTGATAAAAAAATGCATGTAATTTTATGTGTCATAAAAAATACATATAGAATATGAAAAATAGAATAATCGAAACATAGTAAGTTGTTTAATTGAAGTTTTAGCATGTTCACTAGATTTGAAGCATTTTGAAATAAGATTATGTTAAATCAGGTGAGTTTCTGATATTTAAACTAATTTTTATTTCACATGGATATTTGATATGTTACATTGTTAAAAAATAAAAACGATTGATGAAAATAAAAATGATGCATGAATGAATGATGAATTAAACAGCATTCTAATCGATGTGGTGACGATAAGCGTACCAACGAGGCGAGGCAATAAGAGTGTGGGCCACGGCCATGTAGCTATAAGAATTTATCATGTCCACAGTATAAAATGTGGGATCACTTCATACCGAATAGCTAACCGTTTAATATATATATTATTTTAACAATGTGCAATAATTAAAAGTTTAAATATCATTGAATTTACATTAGCTGTGTTAATGAATGTTGAAACATTTTAGGTGATGCTTGGCTATAAGGAAAAATCAGCTACTGAAATAAAAATGTTTTTTAATTATGTTTAGTTTCTATTGCTGTAAATGCTACCGTTCTAAATTCTATAATAAGTAGTTGGATGTACATTTCAGTATCATTACATGTTAATTTTATTAGTTTCTCTGGGAATACATTTTGAAAAACAATCTGAAAAATATTTTTTTTAAGTAATTTCTTTGAATAAATACTTTATTTTCATTCCAATTTGTATGAGTTTATGTTGAAAAAAAATTCAGTTCACAATATTCAAATTGAGAAGGTAAAAAATAATAAAAATGGGCCGTTGTTGGGTTTTGACTTACTGGCCGATCCCAGACGGCATATATTAAGCTGGGCCGTAATAGAGGCATCCTGGACCGGTCAGTGAGTCAAAATCCACTAAATGCCTCTTTATTTATTTATTTTTTGTTCCTTATTTTGAATTTTGCCGACTATTTTTTTTTTGAGCATACTCGTTCGAAATCATCTAATCTTTGAAATAGATATAAATTATTCATTAACAAGAAATCGTTTTCATTAGACATTCTCAGTAATTCATTTCAATACTCTCAGAGCTTCTAACAATACGTTTAACATTCAAACATTATAACTAGATATAGAAATTGAAATCAACTTTAAATTTTCTTTCTCGCCTACCATTTTCTTCATTCTATTATACGTTATTTGAAATTTTATCAACGTTCATTAGCAATGTTAGTGTAAATTCAATAATATCAGAATTCGGTAGGGAGTGACCTTACAATTTATACGGCGGATATAATTATTCCTTATAGCCACCTAGTCGCGGCCTCTACCTTTATTGCCTCGCTTCGCTGGTACATGTGTCGTCTCCTAGCGGATAAGACGTCATTTAACTCATTATTTATTCATGCATCATTTTCATTCGTTTTTATTTTCACTATTTGTTTTCATTTTCATCATTTATTTTTATTTTTTAATAATATAACATATCAAATATCCACTTGAAATAAAAACTAGTTCAGATATCAGAGACTCACCTAGTTTATTAGAAATTTATTCAATTACTTGTCTGGACATATTTGAATCTAGCAAATAACACATGAGGAAAACATAATTTAACTTGGGTTTAAAAGTTATTTATTTTATTATTGTACTTTCATTCTTCCATGATAATAATTGTAAATTATCTATTATTATTCTTCTACAATATTCATTATCCAAATATCATTTAGTAGCAACATAGTTCTTATTATCTTATACAATATTATTTTCTATAATATAATTAAATAACTTAAAACAGTAGGTGATTTTTAAATTCTAAACTAGTATTTATTATTTGCCTAAATTAGTGTATTAACAAAAATCATAATTTATAAGAATGTCACAAAAGTGGGTGAAAATCTAAAATTTTGGTTTCTTTAATATCTTTAAAGAACTCCAATAACAAGTGACTTTTAATGTCTATCATCATTTTAGTGTGTGTATGAGAATATAATATTATGATTAAGTGTAAAGTTAAAAAAAATAATAGGAATAAATCAACTTTTACTCTTTTGAATCATAAAATGATATTTGCTGTTTATTTTTACACCATTTATTATAATTATGTAACTTTTATAATATAACATTTGTTAATAGAATATTACAAAAAATACCATAGACTCATAGGAATACTTAATTTATTTAGTTTCTTGGTTAAATTATCCAATGTTATTTTTTTTATAAAATATTGATTTTTTCTTTAAGATTCAATTTTATTTTGTAAAACTAGTAAAGTTCGCAACATGAAGAAAAACGCATTAATCTTCTTTTTTTTTTATAAAATAAAACACTCTTAACTTTTTTATATAAAAATATACATTTTTCCTATAAATATTTATTTTATTTTTATAACGTGCTTCTTTTTTTCCTCTTTTGAATTTAAATTAATAACAACATTGCACTACAACTAAACATAATTGAAACAAGAATAAAACCAAACGGATCACAATAACCCATCATTACGGTAAGCTAAGAACTACAAACATCACAAATTAAACCACAAGTACGTAAACTTAATTTTTTTATTTGGGCTTGCCGGAGCAGTTTACTGACGATTAGCGCCGCTCAATAGCGGCGTTGGGCTGTCAAAATAGTACTAGTCACTAGTTACAGTGCTTGGTGGCCGTAAAAAGTGGTGACGGTGCGCGATAATAAACTGGTAGTTGTATTATCACGGTGAGTTGGTGGTAATTGGCGGTTTTGGTGGCTCCAGAGGTGGCTTGTGGTGGTTCTAGTGATGGTGGGTGGTGATTTTGGTGGTGGTTGGTGGTTCGGGTGGTGGTGAGAGAGAGAGAGAGGCGGCGACAGCACGGTGAGGTTGTCAGTGGTGGTGGTGACCTCTGGTGGCGGTGGCAGTGATAGACCAGGGAGGGGCAGAGAGGGATGAGATGGTGACGCGAAGAGGGAGAGAGAACCAACCTAGGGGGAGAGAGAATATGGTTGTTGATTTTCATCGCTGGAGGGAGGTGGCGCTGGCGTTGGCGTCGCTGATGCCAGTGGTCACCGGTGGTGACGTCACTGGCGGCGTGAGGATGGGGTGCCGAGGGTGAGTGTCGGTGAAGGGGGTTCGGGTGTGCGGCGACTTTGTTTTCTCCTCTCCTTCTTTTTTTCTATTTTTTTTTCTTATTTTTTTCTCTTTCACAACTCTCACTAACCACTTAATCACAAGTCATGCAACCCTATCTACTGTTACATATATATTGAAGCTTCAATTCTCAACGGCTCAACGATTATGGGGACTTAATTTAACCGGTTACAATATAACTCTCCTATTAAATTTAATTAATTCTCATATCAACTTTGCATTATAAATAAATATTATAATTATTATTATTATTAAACACCATTTTTTCAATATTAAATTTTAATTAAGTAGTATACTTATGCCCCCATAATACAGGAAGATGTAAAACTGAACAAACCACTTCTATATTTATACACATTCTTCAAACGTAAAATCAACACAATAGAAAAAAGGTATTTATTATCTAATTAATATTATAGAAATTGCTACGGTAAGGCCCACTCTCTAGATTACATATAAAAATAGTAGTATAGTCGTAGTGTTATAACCGTACTGCCAACGATCACCCAACACTAGGGCTTAACCAAAATAATGTAAATAATAAATAATCATATTAATTAAATGAGTAGATAATTTGTTGAATAATCAAAATAATAATAATTTATTGGGATCGAAACTTTGTTTCAACACAGCCTTTCACCCTCAAACCAATGGACAATCTGAACACACCATTCAAACGCTAGAAAACATGTTGAGAGCTTGCGTTATTGACTTTAAAGGAACTTGCAAGAAACACATACCGCTCGTCGAATTTGTCTACAACAACACCTACCAAGCTAGTATTGATATGGCACCATACAAAGCGCTCTGTGGCCGACCGTGCAGAACACCCATGTGTTGGGCAGAAACCGGAGAAACCAGCTTGTTAGGACCAAACATCATACTCGAGACCACCGAGAAGATAAAGTTGGATCGACAACGCCTTACCACCGCACAGAGCCGATAGAATAGCTATGCCAACCAACGACAAAGACCTCTGGAATCCAATAGAGAAGACCACGTGTTTTTGAAGATCTAACCTCGGTGAAGAGTTATTCGTTTTGGGAAAAATTGAAAGTTATCACCTAGGTACATCTGCTCGTTCGAAATCCTAGCCAGAGTAGAAGCAGTTGCTTACCACTTAACCATGCTGCCTCAGCTTGCTGATGTTCACAACGTGTTTTACGTATTAATGCTGCGTAAGTACCAACCGAATCCGACCCACACCCTCAACTGGAAGGAGCTCCAGATCGATGAAGGTCTCACCTTTGAAGAAAAATCGGTAAAGATACTCGACCGCGCGCGACATAGTGCTTGGGACAAAGACCTTTTCGCTATGGAGACATCAAGGAATCGAGGAGTCAACATGGGAACGCGAGAACGCAATGCGAGCCAACTACCCACAGTTATTTACAAATGAAGGTGCGTCACGAAATTTTGGGAACAAAATTTATTTTAAAGGAAGTTGATTGTAAGGGCTCGCTTTCTAAATTACGTATAGTAACAGTAGTATAGCCGTAGTGTTATGGCTGTATCGGCAACAATCACCTAACGCTAGGGTTTAACCAAAACAATGGTAATAATAAATAATCATAATAATTAAGTGAGTAAATGATTTATTGAATAATAATAATAATAAGTCCAGTTTAAAAGCTATGTCAATTATAAATATTCAACACAAACTTATTATATATATAAAAGAGAATTTTTAAATAATAATAATAATTAAAATAACGCCATATGACTACAATACATAATTAAATATTCAAAAAGTAAACATAGACTTATTATTATTATAATATATAAATATATAAGGAGATTACATAAATTCATGTGCAAGTAATAATAACAACTATCTCTCTCATTCTTTACAACAATAAATAGTGTAAGAAACCCCCACCCCAAAAAAAAAAAATATTCTTAATATTTTAATCATAACAAATCTTAAAATTTGTTCACATTTCTATATTATATGGGAATTGGCGCGCGCACACACACATACACAATCTCTACCACATTAAATAAATATATACAACTTAATAAAATAATATAAATTTTTAATGCTAGCTTAGATACTTAAATAAAAAGAGACTTAATACAATATCTAACTAATCAAATAATACCCAATTATAAAATTTAATTTTATAACTTAAATTGATCAAATTTAATTAAAACTACTATAAAAGTTATTAGAAATATACACAAAGTTATCAAATTACCCAAAAATTTAAAAATTAGACCCAATCACCCTAACAAACTAATGCTATAAGTAGATTATAACATAAAATTTTAATGTAACACTTAAAATCACCATATTAAATTAAAACTAAAATTTTTATGCTTAAAAATATACATTAAATAAATTTTTGAAAATAATCCTTGTAGAAGGTAGTGTAATTATAAGTCTAAATCTTTAAAATATCATTAAAATTGTAGAAGATACAATTTAGGAACCAAATCAGCCCATGGTCAAAACCCCCTCCTTGGGAGTGTAAAAAAAATTACAATAAAAAATTTCACTATGTAGTAAATGTTAAGAATAATGGAAAGTCGTGCCCTAATGGGTAGACAAATATTTTTATTTATAATAAGACTAGAAAATTACTATTACAACCATACACTCACATACACCGGATAATAATTATATAATAATAATAATAAGCTACTAATACCTCCTCAAGTTAGAGCATATATATCTACCAAACCTAACTTATTACATAAATAGGAGGCATGTGAACCCGGTAAAGATTTAGTGAAAATATCAGCCAAGTTCTCCAGTAAAAATAGTTCCAAATGTAATAACTCATTTATGATATGCCTCACAGATAAAGTGGCAGTGAACCTCAATGTGCTTCGTTCGCTCATGAAACACTGGATTTGTGGTAATATAAATAGCGGAAGTTTTATCAACCCAGAGTTTGGCAAAGTCTTCAAGGAGAAAGTGTAACTCTGTCAAAATCTGTTGTTGCCACATAATTTCAGCAGTTGCTAATGCCATAACACGGTATTCGGCCTTAGCACTAGATCGAGATACCACAATCTGATTCTTACTCTTCTAGGAAACCAAATTCCCACAAACAAATACAGAGTAACCAAATGTGGATCGCCTGTCAAATGTATATCTAGCCCAATCAGCATCAGAGTACCCTACCACTCTCATATGGCCATGATCAGAAAACTAAATTCCCTTGCCTGGATTTTTGTGTAGGTATCGAAGAATACGTAACACCGCTTGCCAATGGAGGACACGGGGATCAAACAAGAACTAACTCATTACACTAATCGGATAAACAATATCTGGACGAATTATGGTAATAAGATAGTTAAGTTGTCCCACTATTCGCCGATATTATTTAGGATCCGACAGAACTGCTCCTTCTTTCGTTGATAGCTTGACATTAGACTCCATAAAGGAGTCCACTCCTTTAGCATTCATATATCCTGCTCGCTCCAGAATGTCAAGTATATACTTCCGCTGAGAGATTAACACACCTTTCGTATTCCTGGTTACTTTAATGCCCAAAAAGTATTAAAGTTCACTAAGATCTTTCGTCTAAAACTTAGTGCCCAAAAATGATTTAAGGGTAGCAATTCTTTCACTATCACTTCCGGTAAAAACAATGGCATCCACATAAACAACAAGTAATATGCAACTTGCTGAAGAATGTCGAAAGAAGAAGTATTATCCTTTGCTGACTGCCGAAGGACAAATTTCTGGACGACTGAGCTGAAACTGCCAAGCAAGGCATTGGGAGACTGCTTCAGACCATATAATGAACGTCGTAGGCGACAGACATGATTATACTCTCCCTCAGCAACAATGCCAGATGATTGCTCCATATAAACTTCTTCTTCCAAATCACCATGCGAAAAGCATTTTTCACGTCCAGTTGATGCAAAGGCCACTGATGAAAAGTAGCCAGAGACAAGAATAGACGGACAGAGGCCATCTTCGCAACAGGGGAGAAGGTATCAAAATAGTCAAGGCCATAAGTCTGAGCATAGCCCCTGGCGCCCAAACGGGCTTTCAACCTCTCAAGAGTACCATCATAATGAAGTTTGACAGCATGCACCCACTTACACCCAATAGCTGTTTTCCCAAGAGGAAGGCTCACCAAGTCCCATGTATGATTAGCCTCAACCGCATTCATTTCCTCAATCATAGCTTGACGCTAACTTGGATCAGAAAAGGCATCGACAACAGAGTAAGGTAAAGAATGATGATCGAGAATAGTAATACCCTTTTGGATAGTAATAGGAAAACCATGATATGAGGTAACATATAATAGCTGATCATGACAACTATGATAAGACATGCGTACAGCAATACCGGGATCACATACTTGTTCAGAGTCCGGCTCCAGCGGAGAGGAGACTGACTCGGGTAGAGGAGAGGTGGTGGGGCTGGGAGAAGATGATTCTGAGGACGAAAAGGGCACAGGTGTCTCTTGGATAGCCAGAGAAGTCTTCTCAAAAATGTCAACCTGGGACCGGGGAACTGGAGGCGGGGCCACTGGGAAATCGGTAGAGGAGGGATACTACAGAATCTGATCTGAATCATCAGCACCAGTGGAGACAGGTGGAGTCACTGATGCATAGAATGAAGTAGACTCAATAAACACCACATCTCAGAAGACTAGTGTTAGATCTAGGCAACCCAAGAGAGGGGTGAATTGGGTCTTTTCTATTTTAAAGGAAATTTAAAGCCTTTTTCTGAAATCTTTTAATATTGCAATATGAAAAGGTATGCAAGAATATAATCAATGCAACTATTAAAAGATGAGTGATAGAGAGAAAGAACCAGACGGCAGGGATTTATAGTGGTTCGGCTTTATCCTAGCCTACATCCACTCCTCAAGATTTCCCTTGAGTATTTCCACTATCCAGAATACTTCCAGGCGTATTTTAAGCCTTTCCAAGCTTCAAGCTTCTACTTGAGCTATCTGAATGTTTACGGGCACATTCACAAGCCTGTTACAGCTTCAAGAAGATCTCTGAAAATAAGCCCATGTTTTCTTCTAATCTCTCTTGAACTCTTCTTTGATGAGTTTTATTCACTCACTCAAAGGCTAACAGGGTGACTCACCCTTACTTACAATAAGAGATATGTAATGAATAAAGACACTCACTCTCTTTACAAGATAGATTTACAATAAATGAGATGGTAACGAGAGATGAGGTACAAGAACAGAAGTTACAGCAATAAATAAGAGCTTGATGGATTTGAATAATAGAATAATAAATGCAAGTCTCTCTCTTCTATCTATCTTCAATGCTGAGAAATAACTCCTTATATAAGTTCTTGGAAGCTCATGACCGTTGGAGGTAGGTGGGGGCAATTAATGCCAAAAATCTAACCGTTGAGATCTGCCGTAGTTTGAATTTTCGTCTTCAGGATCGACACAAAATCTTTTGTATCGACACAACGCGTCTAGGGCAGGGTTCTTCAAATGGTTGGGTCGACACGAATGCTCTGAGTGGTCGACACAAATTTTTCACTTTACCTTCCAATGTTTTGGGGTGGACACGAATGAACCTGGTGTGGAATCGTTTGATTCTTCTGCATCCGGAGGAACCATTTTGTGTCGACTCAACTTGTCTCTGGTATCGACACTAAATCTCTGCAGGAAGCCTCGGTAGTTTTTTGTCGACACAAATATTCTTGGGGTCGACACCAAAATTCTGCAGGCAGGCTTCGGGACATTTGAGTCGACACGATTTGTCGCGGGATCGACACCAAAATTCTACAGGATGTCTCGGTTGTTTTGTGTCGACACAGTTTCCATTTGTGTCGACCCAAACTTCTGGAAATTAGAAGTGAGGATCACTTTTGTGTCGACACAATTTGATTTGTGTCGACTCAAAATGAGTCCTAGGTACTTCG
>JAOTRH010087273.1:0-16778 GCA_034768845.1 Heliamphora exappendiculata | reverse complement strand
ACTCACCTACGCGACCGGCGCGGCCCCGGAGGTGACGGAGAAGGCCGAGATCGAGGCCATCGTGAAGAGGGTTCGCGAGAAGAACTACGGCTTCCGCACACTGGTACACGAGATCGTACTGAGTACGGCGTTTCAAACGAAATGATGGCGGCAGCGACGAGGCGCGAAATCGGTCCGTCGAACCGCCGGCGTAAGCCGGCTGGGTACTGCCTTCAAGCCCCTCTCCCTTGGGAGAGGGGCTGTCCGAAACCGCGAACACGAGCCCCCCAATGAAACTCACCCGCCGCACGTTCCTCCGCGCCGCTGGCGTCTCGCTCGCGCTTCCTCTGCTGGAAGCCCACGCCGTCGGCACGCCCGGCGCCGGGGTCGCGCGGCGTCAGCTCGCAGAACTTGCGCAGGTCGTTCACTGCGCCCTGGGTGTCCCCCTTGCCCATGAGGGCGATGCCGCGCGCGCTGTAGGCGCGTCCGTTTTTCGGATCGAGCGTGATGGCCTGCGCCTCGTCGTTGAACGCGCCGTCCGGCAGTTGCCACGTCACCTTCATCCCGGCCGGACCGGTGAAGTTGATCGACGACCGCCCGTTAGGCAAACCCTGACGTGCCATGAACCCCGGCCCCATCGCGCCGACCGCGGCAACGGCGCCCGGAGGTCCCATCGTCGGCACGGGCACGATCCCGCGGTTGTAGTGCTGCTGCGGGCCGTAAGGCCCCATCGCGCCGTACCCGTAGCTCGGGCCGGCATCGCGGATCACACTGCCGCCCGCGCCCGGAACCGCACAGTTGGTGCAGCCGTCGGCCGTGGTCACCATGTTCGGGCCTTCGCCCGATACCGGGCGGACGTACCCGTTGGTGCCGACGAGCGTGGTCGCGCCGGCTTGGCGCACGCCGCCCTGCGGCGTCGCGCCGCGAACGGCCATCACCGGTTCGCCGCCCGGGCCTTGCACCCCGGGCACCTCTTTGCCGCGGCTGACCGTGTTGAACCCGCCGGTCTGCTGCGGCTGTTTCTGGCTCTGCGCGACGGGGCTGACCGCGACGTCGCTGGTCACCCGCCTCGTCGGCGCGGCCAGCAGCGCCGGGGCGGGTCTGCGCGGCACCCTCGGGACGGCCGTCGGCGCCGTCGTCACCGCGGTGGTCACCGGCATGGGTGCGGCCGGGACGTCGATCCTCGGGTTGCTCGGCCCCGCCGCGACCGCCGCCGCCGGCATCACCTCCCGGATCACCGCAGCGGCGACGACCTCGGCGACCCGGCTCAAGACCGCGCTGAACGCTGCTGCGTTGAACGTCGCGGCGACCGTCGCCACCCGGATGCGGGCGGTGTCGAGCTCGGTGCTCGGCGTCGTCCAGAGCGCCACGACCGCCGGGGCCGCGCTGGCGTCGCGGATCTCCGCGGGGGCGTCGGTCGCGTCGACCGCCGCGGTGGCCCGGCTCGGCGCCATCGTAGGCACCCTGCTGCAGATCGGCGGGATCGCCGGAACCGTCGGGTCGATCATCGCGCTGCGGATCGGCGACGGCGCGAAGGCCGCCGGCACCGCGCTGCTCACCCGCCTGTCCCCCGCGATCACCGCCATCCAGACCCGGTTCGCCGCGGCCGCGACGCGGGTCCGAGCCGACCTCGCGTCGATCGGTTCCGCCGGGTCGTTCCTCGCCCGCGTCGACCAGGCCGCCCGTGTCACCACGACGTACCTCGTCGACTCGTTCGTCGCCGCCGGTCGGCTCGCCGCGCGCGGCATCGCCTCGATGGCCGCGCAGATGGACCTGTCGTTGTCGTCGGTGGCCGCGGCCGCGGGCCGGGCGGCCGCGTCGCTGGGTGGGATCGCCGCCGCCGGCGGCGCCGCCGCCGCGTCCGGTGCGGGCGGGCTGTTCGCCGGTCTCGCCGCTGGCGGGTTGAAGCTCGCCGGGATCACCGCGGTGGTCACCGGCGCTCTCGGCGTGTTCGGCGTCAAGGCCGCGGCCGCGATGGAGCAGACGACCGTCTCGTTCACCTCGCTGCTGGGGTCGGCGAGCGCCGCGCAGGACATGCTCAAGCAGCTGCAGGCGTTCGCCGCCAGCACGCCGTTCGAGTTCACCGACATCGCCGGGTACGCGCAGCAGTTCCTGGCGATGCACGACTCCGTCGGGCTCGCCCAGGACGCCCTGTTCCCGTTCCTGACGACCGTCGGCAACCTCGCCGCCGTCACCGGTGCCGGCACCGACGCCGTCCGCAACGCCGTGACCGCCATCGCCCAGATCGGGTCGACCGGCAAGGTCAGCCTCGACAACCTCAACCAGATCGCCTCGGCGTTCCCCGGGTTCAACGCCGCCGCCGCCATCGCCTCAGCCACCGGCAAGACCACCGCCCAGGTGCTGCAGGACATCTCCGCCGGCGCGTTGTCGGCCGCCGACGGGGTCCCCGCCCTCGTCGAAGGCATGAAGAACTTCAAGGGCGCGGCGGGCGCGATGGAGGCCCAGAGCAGCACGCTCAACGGGATCCTGTCGACCTTCGGCGACACCGTGAAGATCACCCTCACGAACGCCTTCCAGCCGCTCGTGCCGGTCGTGAAGGACACGATCTCCCAGATCACCCCGATCGTGGGTGACGCCCTCGCCAAGCTCGGACCGGTCGTCGCGCAGACCGCCGCCGCGCTCGCTCCGCTGCTCGGCCCGGCCATCACCGGCATCGGTCAGGTGCTCGGCGCCGTGCTGCAGGCCATCACCCCGGCCCTGGCCTCCCTGACCCCCGTGATCGGCCCGATCGCGTCGGCGGTCGCCGGGCTCGTCACCGCGTTCGCGCCGTTCATCACGATCGCCGGGCAGCTGGCCGCCGCCATCCTCCCGCCGCTCGCCGGGATTCTGTCCGTGCTCGCCGAGCCGATCCTGAACCTCGCGACCACACTGCAGTCGTTCCTCACGCCGGTAATCGCGTCGCTGCAGCCCGCCCTGCAGGGCCTCGCCCCGATCTTCGCCGGGCTCAAGCCGGTGCTCGACGAGATCGGCACCTCGCTCGGGCAGGGCATTGCCGCGGCGCTCACCCAGCTGGTGCCGCTGTTCCTGCAGCTGCTGCCGACGATCAGCGCGTTCGCGACGACCCTGCTCACCGGGCTCGGCCCGATCCTGCCGCTGGTGGTGCAGTTCCTCACGGCCATCGCCGGGGCGCTGGTGCAGATCCTGCCGCCCGTCGTCCAGGTCGCCACCGCCCTCGGCTCGGCGCTCGGCGTGGCCCTGCAGGCGCTGCTGCCGGCCCTCACCGGGCTGCTGCCGGTCATCGTGACGCTGGTGCAGTCCCTGGCGGGGCCGCTGTCGACCGCGATCGGTCTGATCGGCAAGGTCATCGCCGCGCTCGCGCCGCCGCTCGCCACGATCATCGGGCAGCTGGTGTCGGCGCTCGGCCCGATCCTGCCGGTGATCGCGGACCTGTTCACGCAGGTCGTCAACGCGGTGCTGCCGATCGTGAACATCTTGCTCGGCGCGCTCGCCCCGATCCTGCCGATCATCGCCCAGCTGCTCGGGTCGGTGGTGTCGGCGGTCGCGCCGCTGGTCACCGTGCTGGTGGGGGCGCTCGCCCCGATCCTGCAGGCCCTGCTGCCGATCCTGCAGCCGATCCTCGAGTTGTTCTCCCAGCTGATCGAGGCGTTGCTGCCGCCGCTGTCGAAGCTGCTGCAGCTGGTCGCCGGGGTGATCTCCGGCGTGCTGACCCCGGTGATCCAGGTCGTGACCGGGGTGATCTCCGCGATCGCCAACGTGCTCGGCGCCGTGTTCGTGCCGATCGTGAAGGTCGTCGCCTCGGTGATCTCCTTCCTCGCCGACACCTTCCGGTCGGTGTTCGGGGTGCTCGCCGGGATCGTGTCCGGCGCGATCGGCGCCATCGTCGGGGTCATCACCGGCGCCGCCGGGCTGATCTCGCGGGCATTCCACGCGGTGTTCGACCCGATCTCGAATTTCGTGACGGGCATTTTCTCGGGTCTCGGCGGTGCCATTAAGAGCGCCCTCAATGGGGTGATCTCGGCATTGAACTCGGCAATTGGTTTCATCAACAACAAGCTGATCGACACCGCCAACAAGATTCCGTTTGTGAATATCCCTCACATTCCGACGATTCCCGGTTTGTACAACGGCGGGCCCACCGGGTTCGGCGGCGTGTACAACGTCGGCGAGCGCGGCCCGGAGACGGTGGTGCTGCCGCCGAACGCCTACGTGCTGAACACCCGCGACTCGGCGATGTCGCTGGCAGCCGCCGCGCAGCGACCCGCCGCCGGTGCCGCCGCGCCCGCTGCTGCCGCCGGCACGCAGATCGGGCAGATGTTCGGCGACGTGTCGATCGCGGCCGCCCCCGGCATGGACCCCGAGGTGTTCTTCGACCACGCGATGGCCGACCTGGCGTTCCGGGTCAACGCCGGTCTCAACGTTGCGGAGGCGGCGTGACCGAGAAGTTCGAGCTCGACGACGGGTACCTGTCGTGGGCGTGCTCGCAGTTCGGCGAGGTCGACGCGCTCGGCTGGCGGTGGGTGCTACAGCTGGAATCCGGGTGGGAGGACACCCCGCCGGTGCAGTCGTCGAACACCAGCAAGTCGCGGCAGGACGGCTCCGACGACGCCCCTCCCCGGTACGGCGAGCGCACCATCGCGCTGACCGGCACGGCGACGGCCGCGCGGTCCTGCGACGCCGCACCGGCCGCCGCGGTGAAGCGGCGGATGAAGGGGATGCTCGCGCAGGGGGAACGACTCGGGGTGCTCACCGGCCACACCGACGTCGTGCAGACCGCCAACGTGCGCCTGGGCGACAAGATCGAATTTGTCGACGTCCCCGACGGCGAGCAGGCCACGACGGCGTTCACCTGGAAGCTGACGCTGTCGGCCGCCGACGCCCTCCTGTACGGCCCGTCGGACTCGGTGCGTGCCGAGCTCCCGTACCTCGGGCACGGCATCGCCACCCCGATCGCCTCCCCGATCGACGCCGGCCTGGCGACCCCGGGCGGGCTGCTCGAGGTGCCCAACGGTGGCTACATCGAGTACCTGTCGGACAGCATCCGGGTGCAGGCCGCGAGCGCGTCGGTGACCAACGTCCGGCTGGTCAACCCGACCACCGGGGAGACCTTGACGTCCGACCCGGGGTTCGTGCTGCTGCCCGGCCAGTGGGTCACGATCAACTGCCGCGACCACACCGTCTACCTGAACGACTCCGCCGCGGTGTCGGGCCGGTGGACGTGCCTCGACGACCGCTGGCTGCCGGTCCGGCCGGGCGGGGCGGTGTTCGGGTTCTTCGCAGAGAGCACGGACGCATCTAGCTACTGCGAGTTCACCTACGCTGACGCGAACGTCTGAGAGGAACCATCATGGGCAAGCCGATCTTTTTCGACGGCGGCACCGACGACACCCGGCTGAACTCGCAGGATATGCGTCAGGCCATCGGCTCGTTGCTGACCGCCGAACCGACCGACCGGTCGCCGCTGCTCGGCCTGCGCGCCGGAGTGCTTGTCGGTGTCGGCGACAACGCCGGCGTGCCGAACGCCGGCAAGGCGAGCAACACCAACCCGGCGTCGGGAAAGGTCGCGATCCAGCCGTTCCGGTCGGTGATCCCGTCGAGTCGCAGCGGCGCCTCGGGCGCGTTCATCGGCGGCGGCCCCGACGATCAGACCAACGTCGACGTGCTCGGCGGCGACGGTGTCGCCCAGGCGATGCCCCGCACCGACCGGATCGTCGCCCGCGTGTACACGTCGGAGGCCGGAGACGGCCGCACCGAGCAGGTGCTCGAGGTGGTCCGCGGGGTGGCCGCCACCGACGCCCCCGTGCCGGACCTCCCCGCCGACGCCATCCCGATCTGCCGGGTGTTCGTCGACGCCAACGTCACGCAGATCACCGGCGCCGCGATCACCGACGAGCGGATCTTCACCGTCCCGGCGGGCGGCATCCTGCCGGTGCGGTCGCTCGCCGAGTACCCCGACGACCCGTACACCGGTCAGACGATCGACCACCCGGCCGCGGGTGGACTCCTGCGGTTCGACGGCACCCGGTGGACCCGCACCGGCGTGCTCGGCTCCTACGTCTCCAAGAACGTCCCGGACACCGGCGCCATCACGACCATCGGCAGCGTGGCGACGTCGCTGGTCGCGGGTCGGTGGTACCGCATCGAGCTCGACGCCAACGCCACCCACATCACGGCGGCGTCGACGGTGTCCCGGGTGTCGGTGGTGCCGTCGGGTGCCGCACAGTCGGTTCCCACGCTGCACGCCTTCTACGAGCCCGGCAGTCCGGCGCAGCCGCTGGTCGGCACGGTGGTGCGGACGTTCAAGGCGACCGCCACCGGCGCGGCCACGTTCGCGGTGGCCGCTGGCCGGGTCGGCGGTGGCGCGCTCCGCATCGACGACGGCGCCATCGCCCTCACGATCAGCGACGCCGGGCTGTGACCGCCCCGTTCTCGCAGCGGCTCCGCCTGCCAGTCGCGCCGTCGAAGAACGGCGCCTGGACGTACGTCACCGAGTCGACCGTCGGCGCCGTCGAGGGTGAGGAGTTGCCACTCGGGCAGGTGTCCTACTCCGAGTCGATGGCCGCCGCCGGGTCGCTGACCGGATCGTTCGTGTTCACCGCCCGCCGGGCCGACGCGCTGCGGGCCGCCACCCAGCCGCTCGTCCGATCGGTCGTTGCATACCGCAACGGTCAGGCGCAGTGCGGCGGCATCATCATCAAGCGCGAGCACGACCGATCCGTAGACGCGGTGAAGCTCACCGTCGCCGACTGGTGGTGGTACCTGGGTCGCCGCCGCGTCACCCGCGCGTTCCGCACCCCGCAGGGCGGGCTCGATCAGAACCTGCTGCCCGCCGCGATCCTCGCCGGTGTGTCGGTCGCCGGTGACATCGCCGCGGTCATCGGGCTCGAGGTCGCCGCCGACCCGATCGGCGTGCTGCGCGACCGGCAGTACGACCCGTGGTCGCTGGCGAAAGTCGGCGACGTGCTGAGCGACCTGTCGAACATCGACGGCGGCAGCGATATGGCCGCGGCCACGGTCGGCACCCGCGGCGACGTCCGGCGGCTGCTGCGCGTCGGCGGCGTCCTGCTGGGCCGCAAGCAGGCCGACTCCGGGTTGGTGTTCGACTCCACCCGACTCCCCGACCCCACCTGGACCGAGGACGGGTCGGCGACGGCGACGCGGTGGTGGTCGGCGGGCAACGGCGAGGAGGTCGATATGAAGCTGGCGAGCGCGTGGCGCGCCGACCTCGAAGCGGCCGGCCTGCCGGTGTTGGAGGACTACTCGTCGTACAAGAGCGTCGAGGACATCGCGACGTTGCAGGCGCACGCCAACGCCGACCTCAACGCCGCCGCAGGCCTGCGGATCGGGGTGACGGGCGGCACCCGGAAGGTGATCCCGTCGGAGGTGCTGCTCGGCGACGAGGTGCGACTGCAGGACAGCGACCCGTTCTACCGCGGCGGCCGCGTCAACAAGGTCACCCGGATCACCGGCAAGAAGGTCTCGATCCCCGACAGCGGCGCCGACGAGACAGTCACCCCGACGTTCGGGGAGTGGGTGGCGTGACCTACAACAACGACCCCGACCTGGTGGCGCTGCTCGGGAAGATGGAGAAGCGGCTGCAGGCGCTCGAGACCGGCAACCGCGCCCGGAACACGTCGATCTCGCGGGGCGGGATCAACCTGCTCGACGGCGACGGCAACGCCCAGGTGCAGATCGGCGCCTACACCGGCACCGGCTACCCCGGCCTGCAGGTGAACAGCGGCGGTCAGTTCACCCTCGCCGACCCCGACACCGGCGACCCGCTCATCACGATCGGGCGTCTGTCCCGCGACGAGGACTCGCAGTTCGGGATGGCGCTGTGGGGTCCGCGGCTCGACCCGGACGACCCGGCGACCCGCGCCGCGGTGATGTACTACTTCGGGCAGGCGCTGGTGCTGGCCGACGTCACCAACCAGCAGCTGCTGGCCTCCGACTCCGTCAACGGCGGCCTCGCCATCCCGCACCTGCCGTACGTCACCGGGACCGACAGCAACACCGACCGGTGGCCGGCCACGACCGGCACCGACTGGACCAGCGTGTGGTGGGGGTTCATCGAGCGGATCAACCCGTACCTGGCGTGGAACACCTACCTGTACGTGCCCGCCGGGTGCACCGCGGAGTACCGGCTCAAGCTGAGCGACACCGTAATCGGGTCGACGTCTGCGGTGGGCGGCGCCGAAGGGCAGTTCGTGCAGTGGGCCGCTCGCGGGTTGGTCGTCGGTCTCGTCGACTACCTGACGAGCGGGTTCCTGTCCGTCGAGGTCCGCATCACCGCCGGCGCCGGCCCGGCGAAGTTCTCCTGGCTCCAACTGAGAGGTGACCAGTCATGACCGACACCCCGGATCCGGACGACGACGCCCCGGACGACGCCGCCCCGGCGCCCGGTGACGACACCCGCACCGTCGTCGTGGAGCTCGGGCCCGGCGTTGTGGACGACTCCGGCGTGCTGCGCCCACCGCCGCCGAAGTTCGTCCTGCCGTGACCTGGTCACAGTTCGTACGGTCACCCCTTACCCTTGCGAACGTGCCTTTCCTGCGGATGCCGCGTCCGAAGATCCGGCCCCACCGACCGGACCGACGCGGCGCGGCCCTGGTTGTCTGCGGGTTGCTGTACCTGTTTCTCGGCTATGGCTACACCGGCTCCCGGTTGACGGTGGGTGTCAACGACGCCCTGGTGACCGCCGAAAAGATCATGCCGCTGTGGGGCTGGGGCTTGGTGTGGGTGTTCGCCGGTCTCTGCTGCATCGCGTCCGCCGTGCTCGTCGACGCCGGGCCCGGCGCGTTCGGGTTCATCGCCGCCGAGCTCCCCCCGCTCGGCTGGGGGACCTGGTACCTGCTCGGCTGGGTAGGCACCCACGGCGGCTGGGCCGCCCATCTGTTCGGCGAAGGCAGCACACGCGGCTGGGTCAGCGCCGGGCTGTTCTGGGTGCTGGCGTTGTTCTCGTACATCGTCGCCGGTCTCATCGCGCCGCTCCCGGAACCGTCGCCGACTGCCGCGACCGTCCAACGCCTGCGCCGCCTGTGGGTGCGCCGGTGAGCGTCATCGCCACCGTCGGCACCGTCGCCGCAGCGCTCGGCGGAAGCGGTGTCGTCGGCTACTTCACGGTGCGGCTGACCAACCGCACCGAGAACCGCAAGGTCGACCTCGCCGCCGAGACCGTGAAGAACGACGGCGCCGAGCAGGTGCAGGGCATGGCGCTGCAACTGCTCGAACCGATCCAGGCACGTCTGGCCTCCGCCGAAGGCGAGGTCGACACGCTCCGGTCGAAAGTGTCCGACCTCATCGAGCAGGTCGAGAACGCCAACCGCCGAGCCCGCGAAGCCGAGGAACGCGCCCGCGTCGCCGAGCTCGAACGCGACGCCTACAAGGCGCAAGCCGAGGCCCGCTACCCCCTCACCGATCCCGCTGTGAACCAACCGACCCAGGGAGACACCCATGCAGTTTGACCCCACACCCGAAGACGGGTTCACCGTCGCCGACGCCCGGCACCTGTTCGACACCGTCGTCGACGACGTCGACGACGCCGCCCGGTTCGTCGTCCGCAACAAGATGCGGATCCTCGCCATCCCGGTGACGATCGTCAGCGCCGCCGCCGCCGTCGGCCTCGACGTGTCCCACCTGGTGCCGCACTGGCTCGCCGGCGCGCTCGGCGTGATCGTCGCCGCGGCCGGGATGGTCACCGGAGCCACGAAGATCGCCGCCAAGTACGCCACCACCGCCGACCCGACGCTGGTGCCCCGCGACCTCGACGGCGGCGTGCTGCTCAACGCCTCCGAGGCCGTCGCCCTGGTCAAGACCGGCAACGGCGCCGCCCAGGTCGACGACGACGAACCGGTGGCGACCGCCCCCGTCGTCGGCGAAGACGGGCAGGTCGACCTCGACGTGCCCGTCGGCGGGCAGCTGCTCGACGGTGACACCCCGTGACCGCCACGGTCACGAAGGCGCCGGCTGCGGCGGGGTTCACGATGCACCCCGGCGACAAGCTCACGTCCCCGTCGGGGCTGGTGTACCTGGCGTACCAGGGCGACGGCAACGTGGTGCTCTACACCGGCGGTGTCGCCGTCTGGCAGTCCGGAACCCGCGGCCGCGCGAGCGACCGGCTGGTGTTCCAGGGCGACAACAACCTCGTGCTCTACGCCGGGTCGAAGCCGGTGTGGTGGACCGGGCACACCGACCGCACGGCGGTCGCATCGACGCTGTCGGTGCAGGACGACGGCAACCTCGTCATCCGAGCCGCCTCGAGCGCGCCGCTGGTGCGGTTCACCACCGGCACCCGGTTCCGCTACCCGGCGACGCTCGGTCGCGGCGGGGTGCTCCCCGCGGGCGGGCGGTTGGAATCGCCGAACGGGGCCTACCAGCTGGTGATGCAGGGCGACGGCAACCTGGTGCACCGCCGCACGAAGGACGGCAAGGCGCTGTGGGCCTCGGCGACGACAGCGGTCGGAGGCGGCGCGCACCTGCAGCTGCAGACCGACGGGAACGTCGTGCTCGTCGACCGCGCCGGGAAGCCGCGGTGGGCGCTCGGGCTCAACGGCAAGGGCACCACGGTGCTCAAGGTGCAGGACGACGGCAACCTCGTCGCCTACGCCGGCACGAAGGCGGTGTGGGCGACGTCGTGGCTGCACCCGGCCGCGGCGTCGTTCGGGACCGCCGAGGAGGTCGCCGCCGACGTCAGCTACTACCAGGTGGGCGTGAACGACTCGTACCCCCGGAAGTTCCTGATCTTCCGCTCCACCGACGGGACCTTCCGCGACCCGCGCGCGGCCGCGAACCTCGCGTGGGCGGAGAAGGCCGCGGCCGCCGGGAAGATCGGCGGGTACGCGATCTACCACGTGTTCGAGCAGATCCCGACGCAGACGCAGGTCAACGCCGCCCTGTCGGCGGCGCGGTGCGGTCGGTACGGCATCCGCATGATCGACGTCGAGTCGTGGGGCGGGAAGATCCGCGGTGACCAGTCGGCCGCGATCAACGCGCTGGCGGTGGCGTTCGCCGCGCAGGAGTTCGGCGGTGACATGAAGCGGGTGATCGCCTACGGCAACGGCGGTGACCTTGCCTCGTTGTACCCCGGCCGGCGCGCCGACATCGCTGCGATCCTCGCCAGCTACGGCACCCGGATCAAGCGGGGGTACGTGCCGAATCAGATCGGCCAGCAGTACACCGACGGGCAGACGAAGTGGGGCATCCCCGCCGGCCTGCCGTACTCGTCGGCGCCGTTCGGAGCGTGCGACCACAACCTGCTGTTCGGGTCGTTCGACTCCTGGCTGCACGCCCGCGGCCTGCGCGCCGCGTAGCTCACCCGCACACGGCCCATTCCTGCTAGGCTTTCCTTAGCACGGATGGGCCGTGTGCGTGAGCAGGGAGACGACGATGGCGATGCGGAGCACCCGCGCGACCCGAACAGACGAGCCGCCGGTCATCGGCATCCGCGAGATCGCGGCGCTGTTCGACACCTCGGAGGGCACTGTCGGGTCGTGGCGTGACCGCGCCGAGCACGAGAAGCACCCGACCCACTTCCCCGATCCTGACTGGCTGGTGTCGGGCAACCCGGTGTGGCTGCGCGGCACGATCAAGGCGTGGGCGAAGAAGACGAAGCGGCTCAACGACGACGGGTCGTTCAAGTCGGTACGGCGCCCGGCGAAGGCCGACGTGAGCGTCTGAACTACTGCTGGTCTCATCTTGCACCACTCCCTCCCGGCGTGCTACACTTAATACAGCAAGCCGGGAGGGACCTGGTTGCGAGAGGAGCACCATGAGCGCGTACATCGTCGACGAGGGCCACATCGACTTCCTGGTCACCGCGGCCTCCGGGTTCATCGGCCCGGTCACCGGCCCCGACAGCGCCAACCACGGCCTCAGCTGGCTGACCTCCCCGCTCGAACGTCTGGCCGGCGAGGGCATGGCCGAGTACAACGCCCGCCGCCGAGACCTGCGCGACTTCGGCATCGCCGACGTCGACCGTGAGACCGAGGTCGGCCGGATGCTGCTCGTCGAGAACGCCGCGTCGGTGTTCTTCCGGTACCCCGACGGCGGCATGAACGAGGGCACCGAGGTCGCCGACTACGTCTTCACCCGCTACCCCGGGCCGATCGACGCCGTCGACGTCGTCCAGGCATGCCACGGGTTCCGGTACCAGGCGTGCGAGCACCCCGGCTGGGCCACCTCCGAAGCCGCGCAGTTCGTCGAGGCGCTGCTCGAGAAGGCGCTGCGCGTCATCACCCGCCAGTCCGACGCCTGGTCGCCGGTCAACCCGGTCCGCGCGGCGGCCTCTGTCTGACCCGAGTGTGTACGGCTACTCTTAGCCGCCGTGACTACCTCGTCGAGCCAACGGCGAGGTGGTCACACCTCCTCCCACAACCCGCGTGACACACCCGAAGGAGCACACCGATGCCCGCTGCACGTTCCCGTCTGGGGTTGGCGACCAAGGCCGTGAGGCCGTCGCTCAAGGCCCGCATGACGCTCGCCGGTCCGTCCGGCGCCGGAAAGACCACCGAAGCCCTGACCATCGCGTCGGTGCTCGGCAACCGCACCGTCGTCATCGACACCGAACGCGAGTCGGCGCTGACCTACGCCGACGAGTTCGACTTCGACCACGTGCCGTGGGCCCCGCCGTACACGCCTGCGGAGCTCGTGGCCACGCTCAACGACATCGGCCGCAGCGGCCACGACGTTGTCATCGTCGACTCGTTCTCGCACTGGTGGAACGGCGAGGGCGGCGTGCTCGACATCGCTGGCGGCAAGTTCGGCGGATGGAAGGTGGCAACCCCCGCCCACCAGGCCGTCATCGACGCGATCCTCAACTGCCCGGCCCACGTCATCCTGTGCCTGCGGTCGAAGGTTGCGTACACCCAGGACGAGGACAGCCGCACCGGCAAGCAGCGCGTCACGAAGTTGGGCCTGCAGGCCATCCAGGACAGCACGCTCGAGTACGAGGTGAACCTCGCCCTCGACGTCGAGCACCCGTCGCACAAGCTGTACGTGACCAAGAGCCGAGCCGGGATCTCCGTCGGCACCGAGTACGGACCCGACCAGGTGCGGCAGTTCGCTGAGCGGTACCGCGACTGGCTGGCCGGCGGCGACGACGACTTCGCCCCGATCGAGGTGCGCGCGGCGTTGCACCAGCGAGTGCTCACTCTCTCGCCGAGCGGCAAGAAGTCCCTGTGGGACCGCATGAAGGCTCACGGTCTGCGTGACAACTTTGACACCTACACCGAATCGCAGGCGGCCACGTTGGACGACCTGCTCGGCATGGTGGAGTCGGGCCGGTCGATCGAGGGCAGCGGGGAGACCTCGACGACCGGAGCCACCGTCACTACGCTCCGCAACCAGGCCGCCGCCTCGACGTCGGAGCCCGAGAACGGTGCGCCCGCGGGACCCGCTGCGGACGGACCGGCCGAGACCGACGCGCCGACCTCGGACCTCCCGGTGCCGGAGGGGCGCGAGCCCGCCCCGAAGTCCCCCGTCCGCACCGGCGTGCTGAACCGGCTCCGCGAGGTGTGCGAGGGCGACGACGCCGCCGTCACTGCGCTGGTCGAGGGCCACTTCTCGATGCCCGCCGACTACGTCACCACCGCCGAGCTCCGCACCCTCATGGAGGAGGTGGCCGCGTCGTGACGACCCGACTGCGGTTCCTCGGCCGCACCGTCCTGGCCGGCCTCATCGGCGGCATCGTCGGTGTCATCCTCGGTGACGTCGTGCTGATGGTCGTTGCGCCGGTGGTGACCTCGTGAGCGCCCGGTACGTCCGCGGCCTCGCCGCCGACCCGCGCGGCATGACGATCGTCGACACGCAGACCGGCGACGGGCAGGTGGCCGTCGTGGTCAGCTACGGCTACGGCGCCGTCGTCGAGAAGGTGCTTGACGCGCTCAACGGCACCACGCCGATCCCCGCGGGCTACGTCGACACGAAGGCCCACGGCAAGAAGTGTCCGGAGTGCGGTGGCACCGACGTCGAATGGGACAACCCGGCCGACCCGAACAGCAGCGACGCGACGTGCTGCAACCCCGAGTGCGGCTACGAGTCGCGATGGTTCCCCGACGAGGACGGCAACTCCGAGCTCGCCGAAGCGCTCGATGCCATCGCCGCCGCGGGCGCCGCCCACGAAGCGAGCAAGACGTCGTGACCGCGCAGCAGGTCACCAGCCCGTGCGTGCGCGGGCGGGGGACCTTCGACTCCACGTCGATCGACAGACTCAAGGTGCACGAGATCGTCGACGTGAACGGGCTCGCTCGACCGCGGTGCACGGGCACGCTCACGCCGATCTTCTCGAGCGGGAACGGCGGGCCTGTCACCTGTCGGCGATGCTTGCACTACGCGAGCGCCGCGACGGTGCAGGGATGACCGCCGTGGCGCACGACCTGGTCGCGGCGGCCCACGCCGTCGACTCCCGGCGGGCCCGGTCGAAGCAGAAGCAGATGGGCCCGTCGGCCGTCGGGGGTTGCCGCCGCCGCACCGCCTACGACCTTGCCGGCGTTCCCCGCACCGACGACGAGGGCCCGCGGATGAAGGCCATCCTCGGGACCTGGCTGCACAAGGGCGCGCTTGACGCGCTGCGCCGCGAGTACGGCGCGCTGATCGAGCTCACCGTGAAGTCCGAGACGATGACCGGGCACGTCGACGCCATGTACGTCGAGGTCGACGACCCGGTGACTCCGACCCGGATCTCGGTGCTGATCGAGGACGTGAAGACCGAGGGCCTGTACCCGTTCGAGTGGCGGGAGACCTACGGCGCCCGCGTCAGCCACCGCTTCCAGGTCCATCTGTACGCCTGGCACCTCCGCGAAGGGTGGTTCCCGGCGAAGACCCGCACGAAGCTGGTCGAGGCCGTGCTGCGGCAGCTGGACCCCTCCTCGCCCCTCACCGTCACCGACGTCGGCGAGCTCGTCGTCACCGCGGTGACGGTCGACCGGGTGCGGCTGCGGTACCTGTGCCGCGACGACGGCCGCGAGTGGGTCGACGAGGCCGCCTACGAGCCGGACATCACGAAGGCCGCGCTCGAGTGGATCGCCGAGGTGTACGAGGCGCTGAACGACCCGAAGGGCCCCGACGCCGCGCCCCGTGACCACGACGGTCCCGGCCTCGACGTGATCTGCGACGGCTGCCCGTTCCGGACGGCCTGCTGGGGCCCGGAGCGGGCCGACGGGATGGCGCGGCAGGCGAACCTGGTGCGCGACGACGCCGACGTCGCCGAAGCGCTCGCCGACTACGACCGGGGCCGCGCGCTCGCCAAGGAGGGCGAGGAGGTCAAGAAGCTGGCCCGCGCGAAGCTCGACGCTGCCGAGCCGGGGATCTACGGCCCGTTCAAGCTCGGGTGGTCCGGTGGCAAGGGCAAGAAGGTCGACGACCTGGTCGCCGCCCGCGCCGTGTTCGACGAGCTCGGGCTGCCGTTTCCGCAGAAGGTGTCCGGCCTCGGCTCGTACTCGATCGATGTCCGCAAGGCCCCGAAGCCGAAGGAGAACACCGATGCGTGACTGCACCTGCGCCGGCACCGCCCCCGGGTACCCGCAGCACGAGAGCTACTGCGACCTGATGACCGGGGGCAACACCGCCGCCCGCGAGCTCGAGGAGGCGGAACTGTCCCGACGCCGCCGTGTGGTCGCCGAGACCGCCGCGGCCGACCGGCTCGACCCGTGGGCGCGCCCCGTGCCGCTGGGCGGGTCGCTCGAGGTCGACGGTGTGCGCTGGACGGCCCCCGCTCCGTTCTGAGCCGAATCCGTACCCACACCTCTAACCGGAGCGACCGCCCTCACTCAAGGTGAGAGCGGTCGCCGGTGTCCCGTCCCGCGTGACTGGTTAGGAGACACGTTGAGTGTAGGAAGCTCCCCCGACACCCCTGCCGAGACCCGCCCGTGACCGCGACCCGGTTCGGCTGGGAGCGGGCTCTCGCTGCCACCTTCGACGTCCCCCGCTCCGTCCGGCTGGTGCTGCTGACCGCCGCCCGGTACGCCGACCGCGACGGCGGCAACATCAGGCCCGGGCAGACCCGCCTGGCCGCCGAGACCGGTCTGTCCGAGCGCAGCGTGCGGCGGGCGCTGACGTGGGCGGTCGACGCCGGATGGCTGCTGCAGGAGCGCCGGGGTCACCGCCGCGGCGACGGTTCGGCGGTCGCGACGCTGTACCGGCTGGCCGTCCCGACGGGTGTTGTCGACCCCGAGCGAACGCCTGTGGATGACGAGGCATGGGCGGGGTCTCAACCGGACAGCCGTGTCCGGTTGACGGACCTCTCAACCGGCCAGACGAGGCCGCTCAACCGGACACCAGTGGCCGCCTACCAGCCCATGACCACTACTCCCCCCCAACCCCCCGCAGAGCGGGGGGAGACGTCCTGCGATCGACACGACCGGCCCCGCCGCGGCTGCGCCGCGTGCGCGGCCCCGCCGCCCGAACGCCCGACCTGGTGCGGCGTCTGCGACGAACGCACCCGCCTCTACGAAGACCCCGAGACCCGGCAGCCGTCACGGTGCCGCCGCTGTCACCCCGCCCACACCCGCGTGACCACCTGACCGAAGGAGAACCACATGCTCGACCGCATCGCCCACGAGCTCGCCGACACGATCACCCCCCGCGGTCTCGCCATCGCCATCGCCGCCGACACCGCCGTGTGGACGGTCATCGCCGCGGCCACCGGCGGCGGCTGGGCCGGCGTCGCCGCCGTGCTCGCCGTGTCGCTGCTCGTCGCCATCGGCGGCCGTCTCCTGTTCCGGCGCGCCGCCCGGGCCGCGCGATGACCGCGCTGCTGCGTCGCTCGCTCGACGAGGTCGGCGACGTCGACGCCCCCGTCGACCCCGTCGCGGGTGGCCGCCCGC
>JAOTRH010087262.1:0-16778 GCA_034768845.1 Heliamphora exappendiculata | reverse complement strand
AGAAATGCCACGTCCATTCCCTGAAAATGGTGCGGTTTCCAAGTGAAAACTGACAAAACTAATCCTCAAGAATCCTATCAAAGAGGAATACATAGGCCCTGTTTGGAATAAATTGCAAAAATTTTAATTTTTTTTATTTTTTTGGGTTTTTAAATCTTTTAACTAAATTTTTTTATTTTTTTCATTGTCCCGATGATATGAATTAAAAAATTAAAAATTTTTGATAAAAATATTTAAAAAAGGTTCAACAAAAATAAGCCATATTAAATTTGAATTATTTACTTATTTTATCTTATAAATTCTTTCTTATATTTTAATTAAAATTTTTTAATTTTTTTCTCATCTCGATAAAAGAGTTAAAAAATTATATTATAATTCAACTACATAATAATAAACATTAGTTAAAATAAAAATAAAATAATTAATTAATTAATTATCCCAAACAGCATCATAGAAAAAATATGAGACCTCATTTGATAACCGTTGTAAATTGGATGGAATTAATAATGAAGTGGTATTAGTATATGAATTAATAATAATGTAAAATTAGTTTTTTTGTGTTTAATTTAGATAGAATTAGATAATGAACTAGACAAATTGATATTTGATTTGAGTGGTATTGAACAATATGAGATAGGATTAAATTGAATAATTTTTAATATTACCTTTATACTAAATAAATAATAAAACAATATTTTCTCTTCTTAAATAAATAAATTTTATGGTATAAATAAATAAAATTTTATGTAGTAAATAACTAAAAAATGTATTTTTATGTTTTTATTTTTAATTAAAAAATAAAATACTTAATCTCCCTCTCTCTCTCTCTCTCTCTCTCTCTCTCTCTCTCTCTCTTCGTCGTCCTCGGTGCCCTACATTTCGCTGATCACCTTAATCGTCGAAAAATTCAATCCAAATCATCGAAAAGTCTAGTCGGCGTGATCGTCAATCACCTTGCTTTATCTTTCACCGATCACCTTGGCCGGCGAGATTGCCAATCACGTTGTCCTACTTTTCACTTATCACCTTGACTAGTAAGATTATCGAAAAATTCAATTCAGATTGTTGGAAAGTCTAGATTTAGATCCTACGAGACTCAACTTTGAGTTACGCAAGCATTCTGTTAAGACGAGAAGAATATTTTTGTCCTTCAATTTTTTGGTAGATGCTTTGGACTACCAAATCTTGCTCAAGAGGGGCTTCATAATCCACTTAATTTGGCAGATTACTAGTCCATGAGCTTTGCTAATTCATGGATCAATTTGCAAAACAAACATTGGCTTAATAAAATCACATTTTTACTAAGCCAATCAATGGATGAAACCCTTATCAAACAGGGCCTTAAATAAGATGATCCTGAGAATTTTATTTTATTTTTCTGATTTTGGTCATTTCGCTCATTACTGTAGCGCGTGGGTCCAATTGAAGTTTTGGAAAAGTACTTCGGAGAAGTTATTTGATTATTAGAGAATATCAAGTTAAGATGTTGATGTATTGCTTATTTAATATATGCATTTATGTATTTATAATTATAAAAATTGGCTCTTCATTAAAAAAATAGTTATAGTATGTTAGTATGATCCCAAATACATGTCAAGGTCCTTATTGACCATTTTTGTTTTTTTAATTTTTAATTTTTTGATTCAAAATGTTAAAAATTTAAAGTTATTCATTTGACAAAAAAAAAGCTAAAAATTTAAACAAATCAAATCAAAATAAAAATTCACAAAATATTATATTCAATCTCTTATTATTTTTAAAATACAATAATATCACTTATTTATAATTTATTTACCGTCACTATCAATTACATATAAATATTAATATTAAATATACAAAAAAAAAATTATTCACTTTAAATAAATAATAATAAAATTAATTTTTTATCTAAATAATCAAATTTAAAAAAATTAATTTAAAATTTAAGTTATCGAATAATTTATTTTAAGTCTAGTTTAATTTTTTAACTAAAAATGTAAAAATACAAAAAACAAAATTTATTTTTAAAATAATTACTAATTAAAATTTAAATATATATTAAATATACATATTATATTAATATATTGAGGTAGTGTTAACTACTTATACCTTAACTTTTCCAAGTTTTGGCCTCAAATCACCATTCAAATCGAATTTATTGGGTGAATTGATTTGACGGACAATAATTTCATAACGGTCCAAAACTTCATACGGATCAGGATTTGATGGTCAGACAGCTAGAGAGACCAGTCTGGGACCGTAAAAAGGGCAGCACGGTGCTGTGTGGAGTTTTTTTTAATATATTTTTATAATTAAATTTATTTATTAGGTATAATTTATCGAGTTTATTACATATAAAAAAATTTAAATTCATATAATACATGTAACTATGTGATTTAATAATATCTATTAATGTTATTTTATAAATAAATAAATAAAAATTATAATTTAAAAAAAATATCTAAACAAATGTTACTCAATCAAATAGTTATAGATATCACATAAATCTAAATTTTACCATAAATAACAAACTCAACGAATTTTACATAATAAACGAATTCAATCATAAAAATTTATCCCAAAAAAATCCCAAATAAAATGCAACACCGTCCTTTTTTGGCTCAGCGCTTTCGAGCCCATAGAGAGAGAGACTGCCTGTGATTAGACTTGTTTAAAAGACTAATAATTTATTTAAAAATTTTAAAATTAAATTGTCATTATCCGTAAGTTAACTATTACAAAATATAACAAAATTTATTGACCTCAACAATTATAATATTATTAATTTTTATTCAAATTATATGTTGTTATTATTAATATGTAAATTATTTGTATAAAAATTAAATTGAACAATATATATGATTAAATTATATTTTATATTATTCATTTATTATTTTTTTAAAAAAATAAAATAAAATTTTTTTACACACTTGATAATATTCTATAAACTTAGTTTTTTGTTATGAATAATCTACAAATTAAAAATAATAAAATAAATAGATTCGATTATTAAAATAAACTCACATTTGACCCTTAAATATTCACCAATTCTTGAAGTTTTTTCATGATTTCATCTAAATAAAAAAATAAATTGATCATTCATGTTAACAATATTAACCTCATAATTCTGATAGAAGAGGACAATGTAATTTTAAAAATTTTAGAAGAGTTATCAATCTTCTCAATAAACAATAAACAATAGTAGAGTTAAATGCAATTTATCTATGATTTGGTTTAATTTTATTAATAAATACTTTATTTTTTATTCTATATAATTAGAAATTATTTTTGTTCTGATTCAACTCACGAATAGTTTTCAAAATATAGTATAGCATCAAACTGACCCATTACTTATTTTTTAATATACTGGTATTATATTATGTATTATATACAAAGAAAAAACTCAAAAGTATGAATTATTGTAATTTTTATTTTTATTTTTCTTTATTTATTCTATTTAATTATTTTTTTATATTTTTTTATAAAATTGTAGCATTATATAATTCATAAGTAATTGATAACCGATAAAAAATAATAAATTAACAAATAAATAATTTATAATTCATAATTTATAGGTACTGAGATATCATTTTATAATATTATGAAACAAGTAATAAAATAAAACTTAAAGTAAAATAATAATTTCAACAAGTACTTAGTTTTAAAATAATAATTTCAAATTAAAACTAAATTATTATTTATTAATTTGATTTAATTTGATTCCACAATACATATAATTCAGTTTCAAATATTAAATTATTAAAATTGTTTAAAATAATCTAACTCTTAAATTGGGGGAAAAAATTAAATAGAACCATAAACACATGCTATAGACTCGTTGTGTGTGTGAGAGAGCGATAAGGTAATCTCCTTACCCACGAAAATGGCGCCACGTGGATTCATTGGCTTCAGCCATAAGTACTACTTTGCGTTGCTAAAATATTTTTTTTATTTTTTTATATTTTTTTTTATATTTTATACTTTTTAATTCTATTAATTCATCAGTTAATATTTTTTTATTATATTATTTATAAATTTTATTAGTATCATTTTTATATACCTTAAAAATTATATTATTTTTTATTTATTATATTATCTAAAAAATTTATTAGTATCTCTCCTTTAAATTTTACAAACTATCTCCAAAATATTCTTAATTCTATTCTAATTTTTATTATTTTTTTAATATTTTTTCTCTTCCCGCTCTATTCTCGCTACTTTTTTGATATATTTTTCATTCCAACTCCAATCAAATTGGATTGGAGATAGAGAAGTGGGACCTAATCCTCAGTTCGATCCAGTCTTGTCCCATTGTTATTTTTATGCTTTCAATTATGATTTATGATTTTTTTTGTTATTATTTTTAATAATAAGTCAATGAATTTTAAAATATTTATAATTTTTGTTATAGATTATAAATATATATTTTTTTATAAATAATTAATTTTAGTTAGAAATTAACATTCATTCTAAACCCTTATAGCTTTTATTAAATTTTAAATTATTATCCCTACAACTATAATTTATAAGTAATTTGTCTTCACAACGCCAAACGCCACCATTAACCGATCGAAAACCAATTTTAAAATGTAACAAAGACGTTGCCTACTAAATTTCGTATCAAATCTGTTCGATCGCTCTATTTTTAGTTCAAATTCGAATGAATTGATCGTGCTAGTGATTTTTTTTTTTGTCTCCACTTCACTCCACTGCTCATTATCAGAAAATTATGAAAGAATAAAAATAAAATATAAATATCATTTTACTATAGCTATTGAAAGGGGCCGAATACTAAACAGGCCAATAGGTCAAGAGAGGGAGGTTGAGGCCACTGGAGAAGGACCTCAAAAACGAGCCACAATGCTCGGGATGGACCGAGTAGAGACTAGTATTGTCGAGTCTTTGCCTATAAACGTGACCACATCACTGAGGTTGAGCTAACATCATTAATGATAATAATATGGTCAAAATTTTTGTATTAATAATACTAGTATAGCCGAGCAATTAGCATTAATGACAATTAGACCAAATCTACAGGCCCACTACCACACATCATCTCAAGTTATATAAGTTTGATCGGTCCACCTGCAAAGTAAGACTCGAGAAGAAATTTAGTCCAACATGAGTTCCAAAAGAGGAGTGCCTTCCAACCCCTATAAACAAAGGGCAAACCCAAGACATTAAGATGCACACAACATTCTATAACAAAAATTATGTCCATTTTTATTTTCTCACAATATTCTCAATTTCCCTGTCAAGCATCACCAATTTACTTGCGAGATTGACTTTCGACATTCACTGCAGGCTAATTTATGGGTATCACCTTGTGAGAAAAATTTAAATTCATTTAAAAGATTCACAAAACTGATCATGACCTGTCTATTAAATCACACCCTATGATTCTACTCTCATACAGTTATAATAATAATTTTGATACTGTTGTACCAAAAACAATAAAAAAAGTTAACTTTTTATTCAATCAATCTAACTTTAAAAAAATAATTTAAAAAATAATTTATCAAACAACCTACTTTTAATACAAATAAGTATTTTAGCTATAAACATAAAAAATAAAAAAAATTTAACTTTTAAGTGAGTTAGTAATCAATGCCTCAATATATTAACGAATACTGAGGGTATGAATTTTTACTCTCAAAAGTCCCAACTGAGATTTTTTGTTTCAAAAAATTATTTGTTTTTTTAATTCTAGTACGCTGAAAATTGTTGAATAATATAAGAATATCAAAACACAAATTTTAAAATATAATCAACAATTCTCAATGCAATAGTACAGGAAAACACCTAATTTTCGGTATGGTGATCCCTTGCCCCAACTATTGCGTGGTCAGCCTTCCAATCCCTTTAATGCCTGCATCGTGACATCCAACCGTTATTCATTCCCATCATCTCTCTCACTTGGCCCTCTCCAAACTCTCTCTCTCTCTCTCTCTCTAATAAAAGCCATACAAACCATCTCTTTGCTCATTCTTTTTTCTTCAGCCAAAAGCCCAATTCTCTTACCCACAATCCTCAGGTTCTTTCTCTTTTCTTTCTCTATTTTCTTCTTTCTTTCTGCTGCTTCTTGTAACCTCAGCTATATATATTATAATTTAGAGTAATTCCGATGGAATCTATTCATTATTTGTCATAATAAAATTTTGCACATAATTTTTATTGGGTGAACTAGGTAAATTGTGTATATTATTATTGTTCTTTGATTGTTTTTCTGTTGGTTCTTTCCAAACACTCTCTCTCTCTCATAAAAGCCATCTCTTTGCTCATTCTTCTTTCTTTATTCAAAAACCCAATTCTCTTACCCACAATCATCAGGTTCCATCTCTTTCTTCTTTCTCTCTTTCTCTTTCTTCTCAGGTTTAGCTATGATTGAATAAAGCACTAAATCATGTGTATTGTTCTTGTTCTTAATTCTTTCTTTTAGTTTTTCGTCTCTCGTTGATCCTATGTTGAGTTTATTATAACCCTAGCACTTCAAATCATCAATCCCGGCTAATTATGGCGAAATTGTTCATTTTTGTTTTGACAGGTTTAAATATGGTGATGACGATGATGGGTTTGGGAAGGTTGGTGGTGAATCTCAAGTCCAAACTGAGGTCTATGAAACTGAAGAAGCTTTACGACAAGATCGAAAAGAGCGAGAGCATGAGAGTGGAGATAAGGAGCAGGAAAGCTCGGAAGCTCATCCAAGACACACTCAGAATTGCCGACTCCCCAAAGAGCAGAACCTATGCCTTCTAAAAAATGTTTGGATTCATAACTCAACTGTGAAAACCATATGGCTCTTCCACCACTCTCCTACTGTTAAATATAATCCACCATGGCTTTCAACAAAGTTTCTTGAAGAGGTTATCCTTTTTAGTAAAATATGTTGCATACCTGTGGCTATTTTGTAAGGGAAGCCTTAGCGCAACGGTAAAATTGTTGTCATGTAACATGGAAGTCGCGGGTTCGAAGTGTAAAAACAGTTTCTTGTGAATACAAGATAAATCTGCGTACTATAAATCTATCGTAGTCCGCTCTCCTCTCTAAACCCCGCATACGCAAGAATTCATACACTAAACTGCCATTTTTTACCTGTAGCTATTTTTTAGGATTATGATGTTATTTTTATTGATTAAAGAACAAAAAATTGATCTAGGTTATGTTCGGTTGGGGAATTTAGGAAGCTGGGATTGAACTGTACGAAAATAGTCTTAGAGGCCCAGTTTTTTTTAGGGTTACAAGGTGTGGGATTGAACTATATGAGAATAATCTCATAAAGTCCTTTGTTTGGTTTACCAAATTAAGAAAAGGATTAGACTATTCCTCTAACCTCCTAGCTACCTTAATCCCACCATTTTGCTATTATAACTATCCCACCAAACCACCACCCATGTGAATTTAGTAGTCCTACGACTATTACTATTCTTTCTATTTGTAATTTTTCAATAATCCTACTAAGATTATATCAAAACAAATAATGTACTATTTATCTTAAGTTATTATACTTTTACCCAACTATTTTTCAGTATAAAAAAAATACTACACTAATAATCAAGTCCATAATATCCTAATTACAAATAAGTCAAGTATACTAATTATTTCGTAAAAATAATTTTTCAATCAAACGAACCTTAATACAGTTTTACATTTGGTTGGTGATTTAAGTGGTAAACTGAAACCCCCTTAACCGATTTTACCCTCCATATGGGAGATTATTTTAACACCATAGGAAGATGGGTTTGAATGGCATTAAATTATTCTACTCATGTAAATGATAGGCTCTACTACTTATTCATCTTTATCCTTCCCCAAATAAAATAGTTACAAAATAACTATACCATTAATCTCATTTATAATAATCTAAATAGTCTATACTAACAATCTGGATACACTATTAAACACACAAATTTATTCCAAACACCTAAGGTTTAACACAGATTCTATTATGAGAAATATAAGCACCACAGGTCCACAATAAGCTTATAATTTTATTGTTGCGTATAAAGAAAATCTGTTTACTTGTCAGATGTTTATCTCGCTTTAGTTATTTATATGTCAAGAGGCCAATTCTTTTTTGTTCAATTGAGTTTGATTGAAGACTTAGATACTTGATTGCTGTGGTCAAGAGTTTTGGGTGAATATTGTATTATCTTCTACATAATGGCAACATTAAAAAACAAATCTAAATGTCATAATTATGAAGAGCAACCTATCAATTATGGAATCAAATCAATTGCTAATCCTATCTAGATTCGTCCGCTAGCATGGTTATTATAACTCTTCACAAAAAGTGAGTGTAAAGCTGTCTTCACACTATCTTTCGAAAAATTAAATAGTTTTTAATATTAAGTTTTTCCCAGGAAAAAAAATTAAGGAGAGCCAATATAATATTGAGATATTTAGAACTACTACTAGTATAATTACTAAATAACTTAGGGGCCAACCAACTCCATCTGCCTCGTTTTGTCTACTTAGTGATCTTTTTATATTAATTCAAACTATAATATTTTTAGATTCTTCTCGTATTGATCGCTTGAATAGCTTTTTTCATAATCTTTTTCGTCTACTTAGTGATTTTTTTACATTGCCTCAAATGATAATACCTTTTAGACTTCTTTCGTCATAATAAGACCAAAAAAACCACTTTAAAGCTATTGTAAAACTTTTTGTCTTTAGTTAATTTTTTGCAACTTTAGCCAAAACGGTTATATTTTCTAAACTCCTTTTTAATAACAAATTGAAAAAATAAAAAATCTAGACTAAAAAAATCAAAAAAGTTCAGAAAAACGAAAAAAAGAAGCCGCAACAAATAAGCCCCCAAAAAAGAACTATCCCAAACATAGCTTAGAATACAACTTTTTTATAATTTGGAACGTCTCGGTAAAAAAATAATAAAATTGAAGAACATCCCAACTAATATTCTTTCCAAGAGGAGGTCAAATTCATGAATTGGGTGGAGCCAAAAGGAAAAGGAGAGTCAGCAAGAACAAAAGAGGAAAAGAGTGCATGAAATAAACGTTACACAACAAACAAGGGTACTTTAGCGTCAGCATAGAGGATGAAAAGCAAAAAGGCGACGAAGATACAAGAGGCTGAGGATAGAAAGTTTGTGGAATCAATGTTGGCGGTGATGTAGATATTTTCTGGACATGTGTTTGGCTTTTTGTAAATATGGATTTTTTAAGTCCTAAAAACCATAAGTTACAGTTCCTCCCACAGTCCCACTAGGGTATTCAAAAAACCGAAAAAAAATCAAAGAATTGATCTAAACCGGATCAATTCGTGCAGATTGATTTGATTTTACTTTAAATTGGTTTGATTCTGATTCTAAAAATATATAAACCGCATACTACAAATCGATTCACGAATTTTAAGTCACAGTTCTGTTAACTGAACCGAAATATTTAATTCAATATATATATATATATATATATATATCACTTATATATTTAGCACTTAAGATATTGCCGTGTGTTGCGATGAACACTATTTTGAATTATAAAAAAAATTCTTTATTTTTATTGAGTTTTAATGTAATTTTTTCTAAATTAATACTTTATATTGGAACATTGTATATTAGTAAAACTGCAATTTTAAACCGAAATCGAACCGTCAATAATAAGTCCGATTTGATATGATTTCGCAAATCACACATTTAATTTGATTCTAAAATTACTAACACCATAAAAATTAATTTAATTTTTAATTTTATTCAAAATCAATCTAAATCGAACTTTCCTACACCCCTTGGTGTATAGGCTTGAGGGACCACAATAAAGAAGGGAAATCTTTTAAGTACTTTTAGGTTGTGTTTGGATGATGATTTGAAGAGAAGTTTGAAAAGGGATTAAAAAAATGGAAAACAAAAATGAAGAGAAAAGCTGACTGAATTGGTATTATTTGTCCAACACGACACAGACTCAACTCTTCCCATTTAGGTATCGGACAACACTACTCATCAGACATTCTTAATAGTATGATCAAAAATTTTTAAATTAAAAAAATTAAATTTATAATATTAGACACTTTCCTAACACTTTGACAAACAATTAATAACGTTTCTTCAATGCTCACAACAAGACCTTTTTATAAATCTTTTCATTATAATAATATTTTGTACTATTCCAAATACAACTTATGCATACTAATATGTTTTCAAATATTTATAAAATAAAATATATAGCTTTTATTTTAATTAGTAAAGTAATGTGGTGTATTTTGATTACATTTGAATATTATTCACATATTTTAAAATATAATAAATATATTAAAATATAAATTGTTTCTTGACACTAGCAAGCTAACGCGCCAATATTCAAAAAATACAAGACAGGACACATTTGGAGCATATCATAATTTATTTTTGTTTAATGCAAACAATTAAAATCATTTTTAATTTCCTTAATAAATTATTCAACAAATTCATAATCCCAACGAATCTCTAGAAATTCAACTTTTGTGCTTTACCTAAACATGCAAAGACATTTCTGGGACCCTTAGATGATGTGTGTGTAATTGTGTTGTTATTTGATCATCACTTGTGGCCTATTGCCTTATTTTGTGTTCTTGCCTAAACCCTCTCAAGTGAAAATTACCATCGGCACTTACAATTCTTTTTTCCTTTTACTGTAACAATGTTGGATATATGTACTATGTCATGAATAAAAAAGTTACACCTCTCTCTACAAGTACCACACGATACTTTGCAGAAATAAAAACAGGACTATATCTAATCAAAATCTCAGCACTCAGCAGTTGGATCTCCTAAAATGACGAAGTGCAAAAAATTATCTCAAGTGACATTTAATAGATCAATATTCAATAGTATGGACTTGGATCAAATCAAGACAATGGCATTCGAAATTGCAACTGGAATACTTATTGGGGTAGTTTCTACATTTTGAGATACAATACACCGATTTTAGAGGAAGCATACTAGCGAAAATGATGGTAATGCATTTGAAAATCTTTGCAATGAATGCATGTCCATGGCAGTAAAGGAGGATCCAGGCAGTAGGAGTGGATGCAACGAACCTGGCAGATATGACATCTAACAAGAAGATCCTCAGGTTCCTGACAGCAGCACACGGTACAAACTGTCATTGCCGACTGCTATACACCCCCAAAAGACAAGATAAAGAATTAGCAAGAGCTATCAAATCTGAACAGAAGGCAAGTAGCATTTTGTTAATATGTATGCTTTAAGAAAATTTAATACATCCATTCGACGAGATTTGTTTGAGAAATGGCTTTTACATGCTCAACTGTACGAGCTAGTGGACAAAAAAAGGTTCAAAAAAGGATTGTGGTTCAAAAAAAAATGAATGCTAAAGACAGATTAGAGAGAGAGATAAAAGCAAGCACATAATGTGAAATAACTGCAGAAAATATTAAGGAGTAACACCTTCAGAAATTGAGGAAAGGTCACCAAGATTATTTTGCCTTATGCTAGAAAGGGATAAGAAATCCAAAAAGAATATGGGTTGAGGACATTAGGAGAGACATGATTGTCAAGGATTTGATAAAGCATGTGGCCCTAGATGGAATTAGTTAAAGAAGGATTCGTGAAAACAACGAGGAACTGCAATTAAGGCTTTGTCTAGTTGGGTACACGTGAGATTTTAGGTGAAAAATCTCGATAAAGGATCATGACCAAACCACCAAAGATTGACAGCTGATTGAATTGAAAATTCTAAGCTCATTAATTTGGCCAATGTAGCATGCTGAAATATACAGATATGGTACAATAAAAAGATTCAGTACCTTGACATCATTGATTTTCACCCCCAAAAAAAAATGAAGCATAACAACTTGTAGGAACGAATGACAAACCAAGAGGAGGAAGAAGAAAGGAAACGTACTTTTTTTTTTAAATTTACAAAATATCTCAAGTAACACAAAGAAGGTGACCAAATATAATTGTGGACACCAACCTGAAGTCTGAAAGTTGGTGTTTCACCATCAGGAAGAATGAAAATATCCACGGAAGGATCACACGGAATAGTTTGGGAGTATATTTTCTGATCCGAAGAGGCAGCATCATCCACCTTTGTAATGCTTAGAAAACTGGCCTTGCACAAAGGACATGTTGAAATCTTTCCCCTTGAAGCCTGCAGAGGATAATACCAACTTATATACGCACCAAAAGTGGGAGATTCACAAGGCATAGAGAAATTATGCATGACAAAAGCTACGCTTGACAAATTATGAAAGATCAGATTATTTCGCACAATTGATTCAAAATGCCAAAGAAAAGAGTAAAGTCAAAATAAAGCACTTCTAATGACCTAAAGGATGAAAAGATTTTTTACCTTCATTTCAGTTCATTTTAGATTTGCCTCTATTCCTTAACTAGAGCTGTTTTATGTTTATTTACGAAATTCTGAAAACAATTGGAATCATTAGTTCTTTAAGCTAAGGTGGTGTTTCCGCAATTACAGGGAATTCATAGCCACTATGATAAATTTGCTTCAAATTAACAAATTCCGTTCATTGTCACTTCTTTCAATCATGAAACAATCTTCGATACTCAAAGACAATGCTTGGGTCCCTGTTCACTGTTCAGCCTGCCCTAAGTGCACTTGTGATCAACGTTGGTGACACCATAGAAGTAACAAATCATAACTTTCTTGTCCTTTCTTGTCTTTGTTTTTGTTCATGCAAAAACTCCTCAAGTCAAGGCCTTGGACCCACCCCTAATAGGTAAACCTTCAAATACCTGTAATTACTCGTCCGGGGGAAGCTTTGGTAGTTCAATTAAAGATGGAACATACCAATTCCAAGCTTTCAAATTGTGTTCAATCAGAAAGTCTTCTCAAAACTTGCAGATTAAAGTCCAACAGGATACAAAACCTGCATTCTCTGACCTTATTTGATACTAGCGAATTTTCCCATGCATAAAGGCACGTTTTAATATAATTTGATCTCAAGATTACTTTTGGACAACAATTATACTAAGAAAAACATCATACTGAAAAGAAAATTCAGTCACAAACAGAAAAATCCATTAATACTGCATATTTAGGTTTATGTATGCCTATCTGTAACCATTACCACCAAATAATAGTTTAACATTTCGATGAAATTATTAACATAAAAAAATCATATAAAAAATAAAATGCTATATACCTAACTTTCAGTTTGAATTTTGAAATAGAGGAGTTTGAATGTTGAAACCCAGATAAGAGATAAATTGGTACAAATTGCGGAGTTCTCAAAGCAAGCAAATCTAACCCTTAAATTATAAAAGTCAAGCATCCTAGCCTTCTATCATTCCACATCGAACAATGCTCTCACATACATTTCAAAACAATGAACTGTTTTACTATATTGATATTAACATATCAATTTGCTTGGCCAATCCCAATTGATTGAGAGATAAAAGGATTAATTTGGTTTGATTTGATATAGATATCACTTATCAATTTATTTATTTACAATTTTTTTTTATAAGTATATATAGAAGTGACATTAAGGGAATGCCACTCGTATACAAAATCAACTAAAGGCACAAGCAAACCTCTACAAGAAGGAATCATCTCAACGCAAAGAATCTAAGAAATCTGTTGTTTCAAAAAAGATAGTGGTGCTCTCAGATAACCAACTATACCAGTTATTGAGAAGAACGTCTTTCATTTTAATGGTGCTCAATCCTGGAAAGGTCCTCTGAGATTAAATTTTTGCCTGATATGTCAAAAACAAAGGTTAGAAGGGATGCCAGAGTGTTTCCGGCAGGGTCCACTCTGATGATCTAATTAGTTTTCAAGTGGAGTAAGGAGCAAAGAAGGAAAAGCTAGAGAGAGAAAGAGAAAAGTGCATTTTATTCAAATATACCTAAACCCCTCGTTGCTAGAACTTTATGCAGTACGTTTTGGACACATAGCGTGGTCCTCCGTACCAAAACGGTTATGACGGTACTGTAAAAGTGGATGTCCCACTCTCGGCCATCGTCCATATTCAACACACGCTAAGTTGATCAGGGCAAAACACCTGATCTAGATCATGAGAGATCAGTATGGTATCTTGAGTGAACAGACTTTGCTCATTTACAACTGATTAGCGCGTGCCTCTAGGGTTGATCATCCTAGGTCCACTTACTGACTGATCAACACGTGCCTCTAGGGCTAATCATCCTAGGTTAGGTGAAATGACTAGAAAACCTCTTATATCCATCAGTAGTCCCCTATTCTTGATCAGCAAGTAATAATATGCACGGTGGTCAAGAATGCATGTCCTCAACCGTAACTAAGATGATGTCTTCCTTGGGGAGTTACTAACTCATCCCTTGTTGATCAGAGAAGGCATTCAGACGTCACAAGAACGGTGCCTTGAAGTTTGACAGTTGTTGATCGCGCCTCTTTGGCTGTCCTCATAATGAGTGATGGCGCGGTTATCATTCCCGAGGTGACATCATGTATGCGCGTTCTTACACATGGCAAATATGGCATGGTTTACCACCTTTAGCCCACGTGCTTCCTTTTCAACCGTTCATCCTGCTAATCTCAAGAAATTTCGACCGTCAAAAAAATAAGAGCGCCCATATTGGCTTTCAAACTCAACTCTGCGTCTTTTCAATCATTCAAACATTCAGAATTTCAGAGAGTTCTGGTGACAACTCAAGCGATTCTCTAAGCATTCATACCAATGGGAGTGACATTCTTCTTCTCTATCCAGGTACACTTCTTCTTTCCTTCCCACTTATTTTCAGAATCTATTTTCCATTGTTGTGGTCGAATTAGGGGGAGTTATTACTTTTGCCATCGATTTCTCGGTAAATTAGGGTTTCAAATCTTCCATCCCCTCCAATTTCTAGTTTCCTCTTCCCAATCATTTGGGTTTTTCCAATCGCCGAAAAAAATCTATGTCCAATGATAGGGAAAACATTATGGTCTCCGGTGATTCAAGCGAGGAAGTGACATCTTCTTCTTAGAGATTCAGGAGAAGTATCTCGAAAAACCATCATATGTTAAACCTTTATCTTCTTCTTCTGCTTGCACCCCAATTGCTGACTATATTCTTCAATTTCAACCCCCTATTCTCTCTGATATTCCTTGCCCAGTTCCCATTAGTATGGTAACCCCTAGGCGTCCACTCGCTCTCTTTTCTCTTATAGACGAGGACTCATCAATGGAGGCCCCCGACGAAGGTCTAGTTGCTCACCGACTCGCCGCGAGCCCACTCCTTCCCCTTTAAGGGGTAAGGAATTGGACTCGTTGGAGGCTTCTGTGTCTAACCAGGCGCGTCAAGAAGCCTTACTCAATCGACCTCACGCCGTGGTGGGTCGGATTCACTTACTTTTGCTACTAATAACATTCCTTCCAACATCAGTGCACTAGACATTATCCGATCTAGGGCTCAGTATCAAATCCCTAGCTCAATTTGTCCGAGAATCCCGGTCCCTAAGGAATTTGCCTATTTCGACGTTCCAGGAGAAATTGCTTCTCTGAAGGCGCCTTACAAGAGGGTTTACGATTCCCAATCCCCGTTTTATAAGGGAGGTACTTCAATTTTTGGGAATCTCCCCTGCACAACTGGTTCCCAATGGCGACAAGATCCTGACCGGGTGCATGATTCTGTGGTCAGCCATTGGTGTCCAAAAACACCCTTTAACCCTTCAAGAATTTTTCTACTGCTACAAACCAATGGAGCTGTTCGCTAGCTTCGTTAGCTTCCAGGCTCGTGATCGTCGGGAGTTAATTACTGGTCTTTTCAAGGCCAACAAACGATGGAAAGATCACTTCTTCTTCATATCTGGAGAAAGTTGGGAGTTCTAACCTTGGGAGATAATCGAGGATTATGCTCCCAGGATCTAAAGGTTGTGGGCTACTCTCCCTAAAGATGGTTAGGGTCATGAATTTGCTCTATTTTGTTCCCTTTGCTACTGATCTGTCAGCCTAGAGTTTCCCTTCCATCTTTTCTTTGATCTTTGTTTGTGGGGTCTCTTTTTTGTGTTAGGTCAAGCAAAAAACTTGATTACCTCTGACGAGGAGAAAGAGAGGGTTATCCTTCCTCAATCCTTTGAGGATAAGAATTGGTCTACTCTGGTCACCCCAGAGAGCCTAAGTGAGTACTTCCTTGGGCCTGAGCCTTCTTTTGACGCTATATCTTTATTTTGTACTGCCGATGCTGCCGAAATTTCTAAGAAAGAAGGTGAAATGTTGTATTAATCAATGCATGTTCTTTAGTTCTTCTGCTCTACGATTTTTTATTATAATTGCTTTTCCTCTGTGCAAGTGCAATGATGAACAAGGCCGAATAGGAAGCTTTGAAGAAGCTAAACGAGAAAAGAGCAACATCTCAGGGGAACACGCCTGCTCCTCCCCCACTCAAGAAGCCACGCATCATGAGAGCTCGTCAGAAGGATTTTGACGTCTCAAACTTCAAGGAGTATGTCCCTAGCTCCACCCCTACAATGATGACAAAATCCAGCACGAGGAGTGAAGGGACATCCCTTGACAAGGAGGGGAGGAAAGAGAGTGCTGAGTTTACTGCCAAAAGTAGCGAGTTGGGTTTTGACCAGGAAAAAGATGAGGGTCAGAAGAGAGAGAAGAGGAATGAAGTGGTGAGCAATGCTCCCTCTGGGGTGGCTGCTCAGGAGGATGCTGTTCCATCAGTGTTCATTGATGGGAAGATAGGATTGAAGCTGATAGAAGGGGCAGTTTGCCCACTGATCTGTCGGGACTGGATTGCCTGACCATCGCAGAACTAGAACGCCGTTACCATGAAGAGACTGCCAAGGTGTGCTTCCTCTCTCTATCACTGTTATTACTTTGTCATTCACTTCATTTATCATGCCCCCC
>JAOTRH010087251.1:0-16779 GCA_034768845.1 Heliamphora exappendiculata | reverse complement strand
GCCATTCCTAGCTGGGAACAACAGCAGAACTTCAAAAGTTAAAGCTCTAGCTACAAGAGCTATCAGACGAGGATTTTATCCACCCTAGTACATCTCCATAGGGTGCATCAACTCTTTTTGCGAAGGAGGATGGAATGTTACACTTGTATAGTGATTACCGATAGTTGAACTGCCTGACGCTTAAGAATCGGTATCCTTTTGCCAAGGATCAACGATTTGTTTGACCATTTGAGGGGATCGGAGTGTTTCTCTAAGACCAATCTCAGATTGAGATACCGGTAGTCACGAGTCAGAGAAGAGGATTTGCCAAAGATGAATTTTCAAACACGATAGGGTCACTACGAGTTTGTGGTCATGCCTTTTGGCCTAACTAACATGCTAGGAGTTTTCATGAGCCTGATGAACAAGCTTTTCACGATGTACTTGGACCAATTCATAGTAGTCTTCATCAATGACATATTGGTATACTCAAACTGGAGAGGAGCACATGCAGCACTTGAGCACAATTTTACAAATCTTGAAGGAGGCATAACTCTATGCGAATGCTAGTAAGTTTGAGTTTTCGCTAACTGAAATGAAATTCTTAGGATATGTGGTATCAGAGAAAGGAATTTTCATGGATCCAACCAAAGTGGAGGATACAATGTTCGAGATCCACAATTTTCTAGGGTTGGCGATTTACTACCGAAGGTTCATCTAAGACTTCTCTAAGTTAGCCAAGCCGATGAGAAGACTGACACAGAAAGAAGTACGAATGGAGAGAAGCATACAAAGCGTCTTTTTAGAAACTTAAGAATAGGTTGACCAGCACACGCATAATCCTCATACCAGCGTGAAATGTTGAATACTCTATTTATCACGATACTTCTAAGGAAGGGATGGGATGCATGCTGATGCAGAACGGTAAGGTACTAGCTTACAGGAAACGATAGTTAAAGCCACACGAGCAGAATTATCTCACTCACAGCTTGGAGTTAGTAGCAGTTGTTTTCGCGTTGAAGTCATGGTGACACTATTTATACGAGGAAAGTTTAAGGTTTTCACATATCATAAGTGTCTGCAGTACTTGTTTACATAAAAGGATCTCAACATGAGGCAAAGATGATGGATGGAGTACATGGAGGATTACCATTGCACCATCTCATAACACCTAGGAAAGGCAAAGGTTATAGTTTATGCACTCAGTGGACCCGAGGACGATGGCTAATATTGCAGCTTGAGAATGAAAAATGACAGAAGTGATAATCGAATTTTGTTTACGACCTACTGCGCAAGGCGATGGAGCTTGATTATGTGGAGTGATAGCCACGCCCGATCTTCTCCAATGATTTTTAGAGGCATAGAAATACGATCAGGAGGCCGACTTCATTAGGGCCCGCTTAACAACTAGAAACCCAAATGGGCAATCCAAACCACATTCTCAACTAGGAAGAGATAAAGCTGGACTATGGAAGTAAGTGTTTTTAAAATCATCAAACCGCCCGGCCGAACCGAGCCGAAATGGTGGCTCGTTGTCAGTTTTCTAAAGCGTCTTGCTCAATTTCGAATCTAAGAAACAGAAAAAATTCAATTTGCGGTTCAGTGTCAGTTTAACTTAAATTTCTACAAATCTCGACCGAACTTGCCAAATATTAAGCATTGTATACACCTTTATTCCATAGTCATGTCAACAGTGGATGACCCTCCCTTTTTAGGTTTAACGCTCTGTAGGACTAACCCTAGGAACATTTCAGGTTTCTTATTCTCAAGTTTCAGATTTGGCGGTGGCAGGAAAAACCTTCGATATTTCAATTGCTTCCAATTCCCATCATCCAACAACCTAGGCACTAGCGGTTCAACGACTAGCCTGTCTTCGGCTCAACAACTTTCTATTCTTTCCATTCTCCTCCATCACTCTACTGGTCAAGTAGCCCTCTTTCACATTGGTAATTTTTGAACAACCCTCAAATTTGTGCCTAAGTTGCCTGGATTTCTCTAGATTTCTTTGTCTTTTATCTATTTCTTCTCTTCTATTTTTCATCAAATACTCACCTTCTACTCATTAATTTCTCTATTTTTCTCAAATATTCACATCCTCTTAGATTTCTCTGGTTTTTTCAAATATTGATTTCTCATTTTTTTATTTAGCCCAAATTTGGTTGAAACCGAGTTCACCGAACCGAAAAGAAGAATTTACGGGCAGCTCGATTTTCACTTTCAAGCGGTTGCAAGCGATTTTCCAGAAGATAAAACCAAATGCATCAATTCGGTGAAAATTTAGAAGTGAGCACCAATCGAGTCAAAGATTTTTCATCCCTAAACTGGACGAAGATGCGACTTTCGGGGAAAAGCCACTAAGAATACTTGACTGTCAAGAGAAGGTTCTCGAGTAAAGACAATTCCTCTAATATGAATTCTGCGGCGACACTAAGGAGTCGAAAAATCTACTTTGTAACGGAAGGATGCGATGCGACACAACTGTTCAAAGAATAGGTGCACTCTTAAGTTCAAAGACGAAATTATTTTAAGAAGGGCAAATTGGAAGAACATGGTAATTTAATTGATTAAATAAAATTAATAAATAAATAACTCAAAAGACTATAATTAAGAAATTATATGGTTATGTTTATGTGTTTACTTGTCAAAGTGCTTTGTATGTGTGAATAAGTGCCTTTCTAATTTTTAAGCTAGCCCAATCTTGTTGCATGGAGTTTAAAAAAAAAAGAAAAGAAAAGCCTAGCCCAATAACCCCATAGGGCTGGCCCATCCTTAGTCCTTAAGCCCAAGGTTTGAGTTTTTAAAATAAACAAGAATCATGGGGCCCGCAAATTAATCTTTTGACCCAATTCTTGAAATTTCACCTATATGGACCCGAGGTCCACTCCTAGACGCACTAATAAATCAAAACCCAAGAATTTGAGCACCAAACCTCCCTCCTTGGCCGGCCACGTGAGTAAGAGACTAGCAATAGTTGTGCCTTGTAAGATTTTTTTTGAGGTTTCGTGCCACTTGTCCAAAAACTACTTTTTTTCTCCTTTTCTTTTCTACAATCAAACAGCACTTTGGAATAGATAAAAATCAAACCAAATCAACAATTCTATTCCCTCCATGGCCGAAAATGATGCCCCTCTCTTGCTTGTGAAAGTCTCCAAGATATGTATACATCATAGTTGCTTATGTATGAAAAATGAGACATTTTTGAAAATTCTTATTTCTTACCACTTGTCCTAGTTTTGTCCAACATCACCCGTGTATATTAATTAATTAAGCACACAATAATTCTCTTAAACAGATAAAGAAAAGAAAGGAACCCTACCCTTATTTTATGCCTACTTTAAACTAAGTAATATATACATATATATCTTATGTCTTATTAATGCAATTATAATAAAGTCAAATCAGCCCACAAAAACCTCTTGGCTGGCCACCCTTTCCTTTCCCCAATTTTGTGAATGTTGGTTGCTAAAGGTCAAGTCATGTAAGGCCATGCATGAGAGGACCAAAGCCACTTTTCCAAAGCCTCTTTTTCTTTCCTTCCCTCCATCATTCACCCTTGGCTTTTAAAATCTGAACTCCCTTCCCCTCTTAGCCGAAACATCTGAAGTTTAGAGAGCTCTTTGAGTGTGGTTTGAGAGAAGTACAGAATTTTCTGTGTCAGGATTTTTCTAAGTGTTGAAAGGCCTAGAGTTTGCAGATCCTTTGAAGGAAGAAGGAGATCCACCACCACCACCTCCACCTCTCAAAAACCATTCTTATATGCATCTTTTCTTGTTTTCAAGGTAGGAAAGTCTCTAAAATCTTGTTCCCCAACCCTCTTTCTTAAACTTTCATGAACCTCAAAGAGATTAACACACATGCTTAAACTTGATTCTCTGTTAAAATCCTACTTCTTGTCCATAACTTGTTCACTTCGGTAAAAATAGCTAAACTTCATATTTTGCGCTACTGAAGTTACTTTTACATGTCTAGAGTATGTGAATTTTGGCAGGATTTTAGAAGCTCATTTACATTCCTAACTTAAAAGAGTTTTCAGATCTGGTAATATTATGTTCTGAATAGTGAACTTTGAAAATATTAGATTTTTGTGTTATCTTTCAACCTTGCATGAATTCAATAAATGCCACCGAGATATGGCCATTGATAAAATCTGCACCACCGAGGATACCTGATACGATTTTTGGGCATGGTTAACGTGACCCAGGCATCTTCAAGTATGCCTATGTAAAATCTAATAACTTCAGGAATAGCCTAAGTATGATTTTTTACTTTTAATTGAAGTTGCTCTGTTCTAGTTTAGTTTACTGTGTAAAATGCTAAAGCTGACTATTTTGACTTAAAGTACATGTAGGAAGTCACCCTTTGTAGTACCATGCTCAAATGATTCATTCTCATGTTTAGGAGCTATGTCTAATTATATAGTTGATTTTCCGTGTTTACTAAACATATATTCATATTTGATAACTCAGGAGTATTAACCTAGTTTTCATGAAATCTCTCATATATTAAGTTAGTGCATCATGCTTCATGCTCACGGACTTGGGTTAGTGTTATATCACACTTGTATGCATGGATGTTGTTCTAGTTTAATTGTTTGTCTTATGTTGCCATGATTTAAATTATATCCCACATGCTTAGTGAATCATGAGTATGTCAGCTTGTTTGTTAACGGGTTAAACACCGGGATGGGATGTTGGGAATATGATCACCTCACTACGCTAGAATAATTGTGTCACTAATTTAAAATGGTTACTGTCGAGATAATGAGAGTTGGGCTAGTTCCCTTAAAGTGGTTGATACAGGTAAGTTACCAGTAGGTCTGTACAGGCTAGTTCCCGGTTTGACTTGAGAAGTATGTATGTTATACTATGTCCCACCGGATAGACACCGACTTAGGTATTTAAATGATAAGGTAACAGTAGGGTTACATACAATGTGACCTACACTGTCGAGGCATGTTGCTAGGGTTGCCTTGTCAAGGACCGACGTTGTCTACAGCCTTACCTTGTGAAAACATCTGTTGCGTAGTTAACTCGAATAAGACGACATCACAACTGCAATCGGTTGGCCAGAGATGTCTATGTCAAGGGGTTGGGTTAAGACGGTCCTTACGGCTCAAGACCTTAGTCTCAGTTAATTTAACATTAGGGATTAACCAATAGTTAAACTTGTATCCATTCCTGCTCTACTTTCTTAATCTCGCATATTGCCTTTTGTTCTATATCATGTTTACTTATATCTATAAATAGAGCTTTTGGTTTCATTTTTGTTTTCTACTGGCATGGAAGCCCACAGCATTCCGTGCCAGGTTATGAAAACGTTGAGGAACCAACTGAGTACCTCGACGCGAATGAAATGGAACTATGGTTCACTTAGTCCTTTGCAGAGTTGTGTTTTATTACTTTTGTTTTTTGCTATAATTTGTTGAACTTGGAGTAACTTTTCTTTTTTTTTTCTATGATGATATAATCCTAAATACTAGTGTTTGCTTTCTATTCTTAATACATGATCAGGTAGTTTATCTTTTTTTTTTTGGTAATTAATTGTAACATAAAAGAAAAAATATATATATACATGTTTACAAGGGGCATACCCTAGATAATTACATAAATACAATATATGAGGAAATTCCCCTAAAACCAAGTAAACCCCGAATAACTTACAGAACCCTAAAAACAAATAAAGACCCAACCCCCGTTTAACGGCAGGGGAATCCTAGCTAATAAAAAGCACATTCCATTCACAACCTGCATGGATAGGACAAAGAAACTATTGATGATCAAAACAAAGCTAGCATAACAAACCAGAAATACAAAATTAATCCAAGTCATGAGATAAAACCATTAGTCAAGAGTATCAGGCAAACCCCAACAAAACCCTATAACATTAACTCAGCATCTCTGATAAGCACCACTCTCCTGAGTGAGGAGGAGGGAAATATAAGACACCTAGAACATGTCAATAAGGCGATAAGGTAAGCCCAAAACAATTGGTATACATGGTCACCCCAAAACTCCTCAGAAACCCTATCAAAGAGCCACAATATAAATAAAAAGACCTCAAAACCCCAGCAGCTTAGGAGGCCAGAGAAAGCTGATTCTCAGAACCACGGCGCCAGAGAGCAACCCCAAGCAAACCTCAACCTGGAGATAGAAAGCCAGCATCTTACTAACTCCGCCATCAGCCCATCACCGCACCCTAATCAGCGTAGCCTAAGCAAATGAGGGATTGAACTCCTCCCAAACCATATAACCACTCAGACAAAATCACTGAAGACCATCATAGGCAGAATAAACTCAAAACGCAATACCAAAATGCTAACTCCTCATTCCTACCCAAGCTCGGCTCCTTGCAGGCTCCAAACTTTGCGCATGAACTGAAGGGGAGCAAAACAGTACAAAACATAGTAGTCAAAAGTCAACCAATTAAAATCAAAGAACTGGCTAAGGACAAGAATATACCACATATCCAAACCAAGGTAAACTCAGCCTCACAGATATAGTCACGCTCCTCAACCAATGGGGAGAAAAGATAGAAACAAGAACACCTCTGTTGAGGATAAGCAGAATATCCATATCAAAGCTAGAACCTTAATCAAGACAACAACCATTAGGAAACACCATCATCCGAAAGTAACAGCTGAACCCATGACCTATCAAAGTAAACTCAGCATCACATATAAGCAACGTCACCTGAGTGAGAAGGGAACGCTCTCCTAGAGAGGAGGGAAAGATAGACACGTAGCTCACAACAGAAAGGCGATAAAGAAGGCCAAAACAATACGGCATACATGGCCCCCCAAACTCCTCCGAAGCCCTATCTAAGAACTTTAATATAGCAAAGAAGACCTCAAAACCCTAGCAGCTCAAGAGGTCGAAGAAAGCTGGTTCTCGAACCACGGCGCTAAGGCGCATGAGATAAGACAGCCCCAAAGAAAACCTCAGCTCGGAAACAGAAGGCCACCGCCTGATCAAATCCGCCATCGGGCCCATCTCCGCACTCTAGCCAACGTAACCTAAACAGATGAGGAAATGAGCACCTCCCAGACCATATAACAGCTCTACCACCAGAAACCATTGAGGACCATCATAATCATAATTAATCCGAACTGAACATAGAAATTAGCTTTCTTAAAATAAAAGCTAGCTTTCTTACCATTATAATCATACACATAACCCCAGCAAAGAAGATCCCAAAATAACACTCGGTCCAAGGGCCTCATTCCCAAGCTGATCACGTTACCCTTGTTGTGGCGCCCACTAAGTCCACTAAGACCACAAAGCCCCATTTTGCAAAGCACTTCCCGCCATCAAAAGTGTAGTCCAACTGTAATCCACTCAAAGGCAACCATCATAGATTTGCAAACCAGCCATTTGAGGGGTCCCACAATTTGGTGCAAGCATTAGCAAAACTGCATATTCACCAAAAAATGGGCCCCACCACCTTTTTCATTTAAATGCCCAGCGAAAGACATTTGGGCCCACACTCCACTACAACTCCCAGCTGGAAACAACCCACAGCTTGTCCAAACCAGCTCACAGTTTCCCAAAATCCACCTATAGTTTGCTCAGCACGGCCCACTCACTAGCCGAGCATGTAGCACACTTGCGTCTTCAACGTCAGAAGCAAGGAAAGGCCAAGAACATTCCACATGAGAAATTCCAGAAAACCACTTGTACCCAACCAGAAAACTAGTTGTGGCGATATGACCGAATTATCCAATAGCTATGACAAGGAAAACGAGATGACCACTTCGATTTCCTCGGTGGAACAATATTCACTTCACCAGGCCCATCATCATTTCTATGAAATGGCCAAACATCACTGAAATGGAATAATCCCATGACAGCTCCGTAGACCCATTTAGAAAACACATACACCAGATTCCAATTGTAGAACAACAAAAAAAACTCTATCGCATAACAAAAACATGAGGAACCAGTGATTTTCTTTAAATCAGCAACAACCAGGAAAAAAACTATCTATCATCTTATTAGCACCGTGGCTACCAAAACCCAACCAAAAACAACCAAGAACAACAGACCAAAAGAGCACATCCATAAGACCGCTTTGAGGTCCATTTCTGTGCACAACTACCGATCTAAGTTTGCAAAAACTAAATCACTGCAAGTCCATGGTTGAAAGCAAAACAGCAAGGATGCACATATAGAAGCCCAAAACTTGCTTCACACCAGCAGATAGATCTAAGTTTACTCAAAGCATCCATGAGAATCTAGAGAAAACGCATATTGAAGATACAAAAAATAACGCATAGCCTTAGAAAAAACAAAAAACATACAAAAAAAACTTACACGGATTTGCTTCGACATGATGCAGGCCGACAACCAGATCAATCTTCAGTCGATCTCAGCTCCAAAAAAGACATGGTTACCACATTTCACGATCAAATCCACCATGAGAGCCTTGGGGAGAACTCTCTAGAGAGAAGCTCTCCCCCGGCACTGGTAGTTTATCTTTGGTTTTCCGTAAACATAGTTCTTTTTGCCGCTCTAGATGTTTTCAAAAATTTAGGGCGTAACATAAAGAGAGAGAAAGACGGAGGTGTTGGCTATCTTGTGCCTTATTAAATCCTTGAAAGACTGAAGATGGAGTGAATAAAGATCTGTCACGGAGACAAGATCAAGTGGATTATTAAAATGGAGTGAAAAAGTTATATCAAATGTATTTTTGTTTGATTAGTTATCTTTGATTATCCTATTAAGGTTTAAATGGCTAAAGGGTAAAATGGATAATGAATATGAATACTTGCTCACCTCGACATGTTTAGTTCCCTTCATTAACTGTCAACTATGAAAGGAGGTATCTAAAATAGAAATTTGATACAAAAATAAAGCTTCAATTCAGAAACCAAAAAAGTCATTCCTAGAATCGTCACAAAACATTAGGGATCAATGTAGAAAAAAAATTAAAAAAATTGATATCAGAGGAGCGCCTTTATGCCTAAAATATTGCTTGTGATTTTTTATTTTAGACAACATAGTGAATGATTTATAGAAGATGGGCAGGGTTCCATATGGTAACTACAAATGCATCAAATTCAGTCACGTGTTTCCTAGATAGATGCCATTGGTTTCAAAAATGAAAAACAATTATTTCTAACACGAACAAGCATGCTTACAACAAAGTAACACCTGGCATAAGATTTAGAGAAGGACTAGTTTTCCAGGAAAATAAAATTATGCACACATATGAAGGGTAATTTTCAAAACAATCCTTGAAATCAAAATGACAAACACAACATAAACTCTAACTTACAACAGTATATTACATCTATTGATGCTTCAGAATCGTAAGGTCTAGACAATATCACAATTACAATGATCACAATAATGACAATTCACACCAAATGCAAGGTATATGATGCTATTGAGCAACAGGGTAGCTTAGCAGCATGATAAGTGTATGTAGTTCTATACTAATGGTATCAACACTTGATATATATTATTTGAATGAAGTCATTTGTGGATGATATGATCGAGAAGTTCAGTATTAGATATGCAAAGTAAGACTCACAGCTCCATCATTCCTCCAACATTGGTGTGTTTCAAAGCTTCATTATAATCCTGTTCGTGCATGAAAATAATCCCAGCAATAAGCCGTAAGATTGGATTGTTTCCAATGGCTGGATCTTCCAACCATTCATGGAGACTTGAAATCGTTGTTTCCTGCCGGATTCAAGAGCAACACTGTTATTAGCGATGACAGTAGAACCCCTCCACATGGTTGCTGACAAATGAAGAAAACACCTATGAATTCGTGGTTCAAAATCTTTTCTATTCCAAAAAGATAGAAAAACTTGAGCAAGTCATACAAATATATATGTATTTTTTTTTGTGGCGAATCTATTTTCCTCGGCAGAAATAAAATTAAAAATCGAAAAAATTCATGTCCAATAACTATTTTCAATAAGCACATAGTCCTAAAATTCAAAATGTTGATTCTACCATAGAATCGATAAAGATACCAAATAAACATAAAATTACTGAAAAGAATGGAACGTAAACATGATATTCAGAGTGTCATTGATTTTGCATTGTCAGAAAAAGTAACATCATCCTCTGAAAAACCAAATTTGCATGAGGCAAATCTAGAGGGAATTTTCGTTTTAAAATTCATGAACAATAAACTCTAAATACATTTTTCCCCACCTATTTGATCAACCGAATATTTTGAGTCAAAGAATATGAACTGGGCAATACAAATGATGACAAATTCCATATCAATACAATAGATTACCAGAAAAGCACGTAGATCTACCAATACCAGAAATTGAGATCACAAGAGAAGGACTAGCCTTGTTATCAGGACTCGATAGATAAAATGCGAGCAATTTAACTGCTTGGAGAGGTGTCGCAGCCGATGAATCGATCTCGTTGGTCACGAGCTGAAAATGAAACGTTCGAATAATTCGAATCAAGAAACACAATTTGAGTAGATTCAGAAGCATTTGTAGAGATACAAGGGGGTTGCAAGACCTGGTAGCTACCGAGGGCGATGTAAGATCTGTAAACGAGGCAGTCCCTTTCGATGGCGTCTTCCTGGGAGAGGTTAGGGACGTCGCTGTTGTTGATGGCCGCTTGATAAGCGCCCAAGTAGAAGTTGTTTCTCAGACCGAACAACAAGTCCGGTGCCGCCATGGTTGCTAGATCTAGATCTCAATCAAAATCTTAAATCTAAAGAGAGGTCCAGAGAGCCTTGTAGAAAGAGAAAAGTAAAAGCGTGCAATGGTTGTTCGACGGAGGTTACAGAAGAGGCGAGGGAGTGCGTTGTGGACGGTTGGGCTCACAGCTTTTAACATTTTTATTGTGTTTGGTCTAATTTCTTTTTTATAAGTTTTTTTGGTTTTTTGATTTTTTTATAAAAAAATAAATATAAAAAATATAAAATAAGTTAATTATAATTGAAATTTTTAATAAGAAACTTTTAAACAAAAAAAACTAATAAAAAAATTAAGCCAAATATAGACAAATTTATTTTTTTGGGTTAATTCGGTATAAAATATCATCTAAAAAGTTAAGAGCCCAAATAATTGAGCCTCGGCTACAAGGATATAGTTAAGTTACCTAATAAGTTAATAACCTCTCCATAATTACAATAATCCAATCAAACTGTGCATGTTGTAAACTAGATGGCACAATTAGAACCAATCGGATTGGTTCAAATTTGATAATCCCGAACAAAATTACAAACTGAACTCCTTGTAGTTGAACTCACTGGACGCTGCACGTGGTGTCCCCGAACTCCTGCAATACGAATAACACCATTAGTGCTTCCGACTTGTTTAACTGGGAAGCACTCCAACGTTCAAGTTAAAATTCTCTTTGGGAGGTTTCTAGTCAAGAACTAGGGTGAAAAATTGCGTACATTGGGGTATGAAGAACTTCTCTTTATATAGGGATCTAAATTAGAGAGGTTGAACCATTTTAAGATTCTGCCTTTTATCTCTTATTCTGGCTTATCTTAGGATTTTGCCTTATATCTCTAAGCAATTTTGGTTGCCTTAGGAGACTAATCCTCCACCCCCCGGATAGCCGTGACAGGTGTGGAGTCCTTTGGGTTATCCTTTGGGACAAGGCTCATTAAGTTGTGCTAGCTTATCATGGGCTTTCCCTTTTTTGAGTAGCCCAAACTCATCGTTGGCCGATCTCTTTGACTGAGGCGAACAAGTTGTGGGTCGTTTATTATGTGTTTTGGGTTGAGATCCAAGCCCATTGCCTTGTTCGTCTCCATGAACATATTATTTTTCTTAACCAGGTCAACGATTTTCCCTTCTTAATGTCGATTGTTCTTATAGAAAATATATATTGGAAAATAATTTTCATATTTTGTGCAAAATACTTTCCATATTTTTTAATACATTGTATGAAGATAAATAAGTTAATAGAAAGCAAATTTCATGGTCAACATATGAGTCACTTGTGGCTACAAAGTTAGCTTTCGTGTGGCCAAGCTGAAGTGAGGTCAAAGAAGAGAAAAAAAAAACTCATCCCAGTGCGATTCTACGAAGATAAGAATTTTACAAAAATGCCTATAAAAGTTGTTAGGAATTTTATACCTTTATTTCATGGTCTTTTATAATTTGGCAAATCTATGACAAATTTATTTTTTATTTTATTCTTCGATTTTTGACACTTACTCTTTTGAAGTTATGGTTGGATATTACAGTACAACAAAAACGAAGTATAAAACATCAAAAAACTGCAAGCAGTGTCAGACCGCTCAAACGATCAGTCTTAGCTCTCGATTTATGCACCTGTTTTACACTGGTTCTACACAAAAGTGAATTTTATGCAAAACCACTCCGAGCAGTGTTTTACCGCTCGAGCGATAAACAGATTGCTCGAGCAAGCAGTCCATGGTGATATAGTTCTTTTGTTTGCTGCTAACAGCTAGGGTTTTGGGGAATTATGTATAAAAGGGGCAGGTAGGTTTCATTAAAGAGGGCCTCCTCTTGATATTATAAACGCCAGTTGCCAAGCTGCCTTTTGATTGATCAAAAAATCCCAAGCCATCCATGTGCCTTTATTAAGGAATACTTTCTAAAGTATTCGTAGTCAACCTTCTTGATAATCATATAGCTTATGCATCTGCAAGAATATCATCAATAACTCAAAAAATCTTCAACAATCCTACAAGTTCGTAGAGGCTTTTGAGAGGAATCTCAAGGATTCGAAATCTGGTGATGGATTCCATTAGCAATTGAAATTCGGTGGTAGATTCCAGCGATAGTTATGCACGGAGTTGGTGTATATGAATTCGGCAAATCAGGCTTACTTCCGTAGGTTGTGGATTCAATGGGATTTATAAGATTTCTTATAACCAACATTTACTATAGTGCTGAACTTTTTTTTTTATATTTTGATTAAAAAAATTTATTTTTTTGGCTCGTCTCAATGAGATAAGTCTAAAAAGTATAATAGTTTGACTAAATGATGAAAAAGTTCACTAAAGACAAAAAATCTACCAAGTCAAATAAGCTAATAAGCCAATTTTAACCATTCAATGCCAATGAATTTTCTTAGAGAAGGCGCCTCGACCGATAGACCACCCCTCATTGACGGATCAAACTATCATTTTCTTAAATCTATTGACAAACATGTTTAGTTTTTTGTTGTTGAGGGATACAAGTATCCCACTATAATTGTTGATGAAAAAATCGTCCTTTAGCCCTCGACTAAATGGGACATAACTAATTTTAAGAATGCTGGTTGGAATAGCGAAGCCATAAATACTATATTTAGCGGATCTTTAGCGGAGTCACACAAAATGAGTTTCATAAAATAAGTATATATGACTTGGCTAAAGAAGGATAGGATGTATTTCAAGTCACTCTCGAACGAGCTGAAATAGTAAAAATTTCTAAACCTCAACGTCTCACAACAAATTTTAAAACTTTACATATGAAAGATTTGATGATTTTTACACAAATTTGAGTGACGTTGTGAATGCCTCTTTTAATCTTAGTGAAAAAATTTCAAACTCTAAAATTGTTTAGAAAATTCTTTGATCATTGTCCGAACGTTTTCAACCAAAAGTCATAACAATAAAAAAGAGTAAAGATATTGACTATATTTCTGTTAAAAGTTTTGTATGAAACTTGCAAACCTATGAGCTAATTTTTAAAAAGAATAAGGTATCAAAAAATTTGGCATTTTTATTCATCTCAAGATTCTGCATGTGACTCTAATGATTATTTAAACTCTGAGATGAAAGCTATCTTTGTGAAAAAGTTGAAAAGGTTTTAAAAAAATGAAAAGCCAAATTAGGAAGAGAAATCACAGAAAACACGAGAAAGATAATAAAAAATATATGTCCAATTTTATCAAAAAATGGTCGAAAGGCCAAATTTCTGAAGTGCAATACTATGAATGCAAATGATATGGATATATGGCAACAAAATGTCGAATTTTCTTAGAAGAAAACAAAAGGGATACACAGTCACTTTGAATAACGAGAGTGAACCTAACATGAATAATGAGAATGAACCTAATTATGGAGATGGTAAGGCTATTGCCTTTGTTGCCTTAGTTCAAGAAAGTGACACAAAGTTTGATGATGGAAACGTTGTCAATGATTTAGGTGAATAATATGGAGATGGGGTTAGTGACATTGATGATGATGAAACTCTAACAAGCTTATAACAAGCTTTATAATGAGAGTTATTTATTAACCAAACAAAAGGTAAAACTGGTTAATAAATTCAAAATATGTGAAAAAAGGAAAGAATGTGTCAAACAAGAGTTAACTGAAGCTCAAGTCCTAGTTGGAAAGTTTAAATTTGATAGGAAAACTTTGTGTGAAAAACTTGTCATATGTAAAAGAGAAATAAATAACCTGTTTAAGTTGAGTCAGACCAAAAAAACCAGGTTAGATGAACTTGAAAATGAATTACGTGCCTGTGTTGATTCAAAGAAAGTACTTGAATTAAAACTGGTAAAGTTTGAAAAAGATATATCGAATCCTCAAGATACTTTCAAGCTGTTGAATGCAAGTTTGGCTTTAGACAGAACCTAGATTATAATGTCTCCTAATTTTTTCATGAAGAAGACATTTTTGAATAACTATTAAAAATAGGTGAAATAGCCTTCCAAAGAATTTATGACATAACCTATCAAATGAGACAAATTCAGCCCAACGACTTTGAAAATAAGTTTGACATATCAAACAGTGATAACAATGCCATTTGTTGTGGATAACCAATTACAGTTACTATAATGAACTCATAGGTTCAATAATAGCTACATAGTACTTTTTATTTGTATGGCCTTTGTTGGATGCTACATCACCACTTTTTTTCATTCATCCAAGTGCATTTTATGTAGGAAAAGTTGAGGGGATTAATATTAAATTGCTTGCTTTGGAAGGTTTATATATGTCTTGAGTTAACCAATTACAGTTAATATAATGAACTCATAGGTTCAATGGTAGTTAGATAGTACTCACCACTTTTTATTTGTATGGCTTTTGTTGGATGCTACATCACCACTTTTTTCTATCCATCTAAGTGCATTTTATGTCGAAAAAGTTGAAGGGATTAATATTATTTTTAATATAAATTAAAATAATTCAAACAAAATAAATATTAAATATAAATATTTATTTTAAAATAAAATATATCATTGATAGAAGATTTATCAACATAGTGTTGCAGAAATATTACAACGCAAGATACATGCTTGGTGATCTAAAAAATACATCTTTATTAACTTTCAAAGATTACAATAAACAAAATTTACAGAAAAACGAAATTGCAGAAATAACATGAACAGAATATGCAAACCGAGTCCTGCAAACGCAGTTTTCTTAAAAATGATTCTCCGCCTATCAAGGGTGTTGTAGGTTTCTCCACATGCGTCACTCACCCAAGATAAAACGGTTGACCCGAACGTTGGAACACCCTAAAAGATCGGCTACTCGAACGTACTTATACTGTCTTTCTCTCTCTCACTCTCACAGTTTTGAAATTTTAGAATTTGTCTATCTTTTCTGCTATTTCAGTCTCACATTTTCAGTTTCTTTCTTCTCCTCTCTGTTCTGTGTTCTCAGAATAACAGATAAGATCTATATATATAGCAATTCTCTTTTATGAGGATTACACATACCAAATGAATGGTAATAAATCAAGAAATCAATTGGCCAATTGAATTCAGAAATCAATTTTGGCATTTATTTCAGAATTCAATTTGAGGTTACAAAGAATTAAATTGCTAATGAATTCTGCCAATTGAATTGCTAATGAATTCTGCCAGCCAATTGAATTCTACATCTGCCAGCCAATTGAATTCATATTGCCAACACATAGACATGAAGAATTTTATTGTCCTTGGGAGTAGATTTCTGCCCTTCAAAGTGCGTGAAACAGTGCAACAGATTATTGGCATTCTACTCACTATGGTTCAACTATTGCTTCCTTGCATGCGTGCACTCGCAATGTGAAGATATCAAGAATAGCTCAATTGATCATCCCAAGATCAAACAAAAAATAATATTACATATATCTCTAAAAATACCCAATTTCAATAGCACATTAAAACTAATTTTTTTCCCTCTTCAAACCCCATCCACCAGCACACGTATATAGAGAGTTTAAATTCTACACGGATGTACCGTGTAGATGGGGATCAATGGAAAATCAATAGGCGCCTCACACAATCCTCAAGCATTTAGTGAGTCAACAATAGAAAGACTTAATAATAAGCTAGCAATAGGAAGACTAATTGCTGCATGTTCACTCATTTGAAAAAAAGAAAAAAAAATGGTTTGCTTTCATCTAGAAAATAAAAAAATCCGTTCATTGCTTGGAATCCATGATAATCTGGTAAGACTAAGCTTGGCATCCATGATAATCTGGTGAGTATTTTTCATAGCTTATGCAATAATTTACTTTAGTGGCCAATAACCTAAGGCCCTGATTGGTTCAAAGAATGTTTTTTTTAATTTGATTTTTTTAGCTTTTTAGCTTTTTATTTTTTTTACTTTTTTTTCCATTTTTTGCTTCTTTGTTAAATGGAACATGTTGATTTTTTTTATACATTTTTAGCCAAAAAGCATTGGTTGCCAAACGGGGCCTAAAAGAAAAATTTTAAGAAGAAAAAAACTAATGTAACTTTTCCTCTTAATTCGAAGTGATGTCTCAATCTCCCTCTCCATAAATACGTGTATGCATAGTATCTCTCTTCATATATTCGAAAATATTGCAACATCATGTGTCGTCGCGGTGATGTGGCCGGTGGTGCCGTGACGGCGCGGCTCTGGAACCTCAGATCTGGTCGTCGAGGGAGA
>JAOTRH010087240.1:0-16779 GCA_034768845.1 Heliamphora exappendiculata | reverse complement strand
CTCTCTTGCTTTGTTCATGAACCTCCTGAATAGCAGCAAGAGATCCAGCTGGGACCTTGGCATAAATAATATCAGTATATTCACTCTACAAATTCTGAAATCCAGAAAAATAATCTTGAATGGAGAGATTCCCTTGACTGTAATTGGCGATCTTATTTTCCAACTGAAAACGTCTTGCTGTGTGATCCTGGTTGTAAACTTTCTTAAAAAATTCCCACATACTTTGAGCTGTCTTGTACAGCCTCAGATATAGGACAAACTGAGGATCGACAGACCCCAAAATTCAGGACATCACACGAGCATCCTTAACCGTCCACTGAGCCAGCTCTTTACGTTCCTTAGGAGCAGGATCACTCCCATCGATATGACTCTATAATTCTTTTCCCATAACAAACAATTGAAACTGAAATTCCCAAGCGGAATAATTTTTTCCAGTACATCGGACCCCAAAATATTCGTTGGTAGACACAATAAACCACAAACACCAAAAGAAAAATAAGTGACCTGAGATATGAGAGACCCCCGAGAGCAACAAACCACGATGAGACAAATGTGAATCCAAACACCAATCAACCGAAATCAGAGAAGACCCAAATAGAACAGGTCAAACCGCAAGCCAAACAGAGAAGACCCAAATAAAGCAAGCCAAACCGCAAGCCAAATAGAATAAACCAAACACCAATCAGCTGAAATCAGGCGCCGACTGAGTAATGCAAGCCGAATCAACAACCAGATCAACAAGACTGATTGTGCGTCGCGACGAGCAACGATTGCAACCAAAGAGCTCACGCGCAAACCAGATCGCGAGCCAAGAGAACCAGAGTCGGCGCGACCAAAGAGGTTGCTGATGAGAACTAGGGATCCAGTGACCAGAAACCAGAGTTGCCGGAGTTGCGACAAAGATCGACGAGTCTCCTGGAGGTGTGACGAAGGACGACGAGTCTCCCTAAGAGAGCGTCGAAGGACGGTGAGCCTCCTTGAGTGTGCGACGGGAGGCGGCGAGTCTTGCTGGTGGAAACCAGTAGCCAAACAATACAATATCGCTGCTGGGGAGGTCGCCAGAATACTGGACGAAATCCGGCGAGGTCGCCGATGTTAATAGAGGGGTCCGGCGAGGTCACCGATGGTCGTCAGAGTACTGGAGGACGCCGAAGGTCAGAGATGCAGCAGCTAAAGTTTTGCAACAAAGGCTAGGGTTCACGTACTGGGGTAAGTTAGGGCTCTGATACCATGACAAAATTTGCTTTTCTGAATGTGTACCTTTTTGTGAGATTCCACAGTTTATATACAAATATTGTCCAAATATAAGGCTAAAATTCAGTTATTAGAATCAATCTAACCTAACCAAAATGGAAAGAATATCTGTACAATCATAATTATGCCATAATTATGGCTAAATATATGGCTAAATATATAACTAAATATATGCCTAAATATATCCTGATTGAGCAGTGAGCAGTGAGAGTTTGTCGAGCAGAAACCGAAAACGAACTGAAGTGTGAGTCTTGGTGAAGAAATCGACAAGCTACGATGACGAGGAAACGAAGGGGAAACCAATAGTACCAAGCTGTAGATGCCGACGAACAAATTGACAATCACTCTCTATATGCTTTGTACGTTCATGGAAGACAGAGTTATGAGATATATAGATCACACTCTTATTATCACAGTAGAGAGAAATAGGTATGAGAGAAAGATACCCAAATCAGAGAAGAGCCAGCGAAGTCAAATAACCTCAGCAGTAGCATGAGCTATGGCACGATATTCATCTTTAGCAATATAATGAGCAACAACAAACTGCTTTTTACTTTTCTAGCAAACGAGGGAGTCACCAAGAAATACAAAAAAGCTACTAGTAGACTTGTGATCAGATACATCACCAGCCTAATCAATATTAGCATAAGCCCGAAGAGTCAATGATGAAGACGAAGACAAGAATAGGCTCTGAGAAATAGTACCACGAATATAATGCAGAATGCGAAGCAGAGTTGCCCAATGAGTGGAGCGAAGAGCGGAGACAAATTGATTAACCACATGAACGGCATACGCAATATTAGAACGAGTTACAGTAAGATAGATCAGACACCCAACCAGATCTCGATAGATAGTGTGATCCTAAAAAAGAATGCCATTAGAAGGAGAGAACTTAGTATGGAACTCAATGGGAGTATCCACAACCTTATCATCAGTGAGACGAGCATGGTGGATCACCTTATTTGCATATTTTGATTGAGATAAGTGATAACATGTTGAGGAAGAAGCAATTTTTATACCAAGAAAGTATCGCAAAGGACTCAAATATTTCATCTCAAATGTACGAAACAAGCGTTGTTTCACTTAAGAAATAGCAGTAGAATCAGAACCAGTGATAATCATATCATTCACATATAATAACAAAATAACCATACCAGCTGTAGTGTGACGGAGAAAAAGAACTGAATCATGAGGACTAAGAGTGAAACCAATCCGGGTAACAGTGGGCTCAAAGCGTTCATACCAGGCATGAGGGGACTGCTTCAAACCATAAAGGGCACGACGAAGAAGACAGGAAAAACCAGAAAGATGCGGAAGGCCCGGAGGACACATATAAACTTCCTTATTAAGATGCCCATTGAGAAAAACATTATTGACATCTAGCTGAAAGAGAGACCACTGATGAATTACATCAATAGAAATCAGATTACGAACTGTTGTCATTTTGGCCACAAGTGTAAATGTTTCCTCGTAATCAATCCCATACTCTTGAGAAAAATTCTTGGCAACTAATCTGGCCTTATAGTGCTCTAGAAAACCATCAGAATGAGTTTTAATTTTGTAAACCCATTTACCTCCAATAAGATTTTTACATGCTGGCAAAGGAACCAAATCTCAAGTACAAGTCTTTTGAAAAGTAGTTAATTCTTCTTGCATGTTAGTGATCGAATGGGGATCAGTACATGCTTTTTTATAGAATTGAGGCTCAAAATTAGTATGAATAGTAAATAAGAAAGTACGATAAGAAGTGAAAAGAAGGTGTTAGAAAAACCAAATTTTAGAGACAGAGACGCTCATGCAAAGGATAACATCGTTCGGGGAGAACAGGGTCTACGGAAACAGAGGGAGCTGAGTCGAGCTGATGGATACGCATTGAGAGGGAGGAGAATGCTAGCGACAATAAACTAACTGGGAAGATGCTGCCGGAGAACGAGATGTAGAAAGAAATTAAGACACATCAAGAGTTTGAGTAAATTCCTTGGAAGGCACATCATGCCGAAAAGGATCAATATGAATTAAATCTTCTTTGGGGACTGGGGCAAACCTTGGAAGGAAGAGTACAGTAGGAAAGTCGCTCAAGAAACACAGCATGACGAGGGACATAAAGGCATTTAGATGCAGGATCATAACACTCATATCTTTTTTGTTGAATACCATAGCCCAAGAAAACACAGAGAGCTGAGCGAGCTAAGTTTAGTGCACTTCCGTTTGGAAAGAAGGACAAAAGAAACACAGCCAAGGACACGCAACAACGAGTAGTTAGTAGTATCTCCAAACAACTTTTTATAAGGGGAGATGCCAAAAAGAAGAGGTGCAGGCATGCGATTAATAAGATACGCTGCGGTAAGTACTGCTTCTCCCAAAAAACTAGCAGGGACATAGGAAGAGAGAAGAAGGGAGCGAGCTGTGTTGAGGATGTGCCGATATTTTTTTTCAGTTCTACCATTTTGTGCAAGATTATTAGAACAGGAAGATTGATGAATAATTCTAGATGCCGCTAAGAAGTCTGTGAATTCGGTTAGGAAGTACTCACCACCCAAATCAGAACAAAGTGTCTTTATAGTAGTAGCAAACTGAGTATGAACCATAGAATGAAATGTGCGGTAACTACGAAAAAAATTGAATTTGTGAGACATGAGAAACACTTAACAAAAACGACTATAATCGTCAATAAAAGAAACATAGCACATTGATCCTTTTTTAGTTGCAATAGGGGAAGGACCCCACACATCTGTATGAACAAGAGAGAAAAGAGATGTAGAAAGGAAAGTGTTTTTACTAAAAGGTAAAGTTGGCATTTTTGCAAGTTTACAACCATTACACTCAGAGATATCACTAACAGACACGTTACCCAAATGACCAGACTGAACTAACTGCTTTAAGTGGTCACTAGACAAATGACTTAACCTAGAATGCCAAAAATAAAAAGGGGAAGAATGCTAATCTAAACAAAAAAAAGATATGGCTGTGGAGGAAGAGTCCCGAGGAATGTGCAAATTTTCCAACACATATAAATCACCAGTCCAACGCCCAATCCCAACCTGCATCTTAGACATCCGATCTTGAACAACACAATCAAAGAAAAAAAAACTAAACATCAAAACCAGAATCAGAAAGCTGACTAATGGCGAGTAAACTGATAGACAATTGTGGCACATAAAAGACATTAGGAATAGATAAGGAAGAAGATGAGGAAGGGGTAACCGAGCCCATAGAAACAACTTGCATAGAAGCACTATTAGTAGTCGAAATAGTGTTGGGAGAAGAGGGAAGAACACAATGACTAAGACTCAATAAATCAGATGTCATATGATGAGAGGAGCCAGAATCAAATATCTAGGTAGTGGCTGAAATACCTATGAAATAAGAACGATGCAAACCTGAAGGAATAGTGGTCATAACAGACGCATGAGATAGGGCCCTAAAGGAGTTCTGTATAATCTGAAACTACTCAAGCGGAAAGAGCACTTAGGAAATCTTGCAGGTCTGAATCAAAACCTCGTGGGTCAAATAAACGTACCCCAAAACAAAATCAATACTTGTTCAAGATCTCATGATAAAATCTCGTACCAAAATCTTGTCAAGGCAATTGGACAGTTACTAACAACAAAACTAACAAATAGTGACCAAACAATATCTGAAGTGCTGACCAAAGTGCTAATTGAAGTCCATAGTAAGAAACCGAAGCACGAATCAACAGAAATAAAAGGCCTGAAGCACAAAACTGATAGAAAGCTAAAGAATCAAAGGAAATAAAGCTCCGTCAAGGGCCTGATGAGGTCTTTAGAGTCAGGCGAAGGCCTGACGAAGTGGGGTGAGGTCAATGTAGCAAAACGGGGCAGGTTGGTGCTAAAAAACAAGCGGATCAGTCACGAATACCAAGAGTGCAAACCATATCAGAGAAATAGAGTTCGCCGGAGATTAGATTTGGCCACCGTTGATGTCGTCTGAGGTGGTTGAATGGTCACCGGAGGTCAGACCAAATAGAGAAACCCAGAATGAGCTCGAAATCCACAAGTCGGGTCTTGGATCTACAGCAAGAGAGAAGAACTTTGTGTAGAAGAGGCCGATGATGATTGGTGTCAAAAAACAGGTCGACGGTGGTCGACGAGTCGTCAATGTTCGTCGGTGTTGATCGCAGGGGTCGGAGAAGGAACCATGTTCGTCAGTGTTGCGCGATGGAGAAGAGGACTGCGATGGTTTTGGAGCAGGGGTCTTGATAATGATCGATGATGCCTAAGAGGAGGTCTAGAGTGGTCATCGACATCAAAAGAAGGGTCAGCGTCAAAAGAAAGGGTTGCCGACGGTCAACAGTATTGATCGGAGATGTTGAGGAAGAAGACAGTGTTGATTGCAATGGTATTGCAATGATTGATGGTTAGGGTTTCTAAACACGCTCTGATACCATGATAGAAAAGAGAACCAAGAAACTAATATATTATTCCGTTAATCAAAAAAGAAGTATCAACATAAATGTAAGTTACAAAGTATAAATAGGACATAAGCTAAAACCCTAATTAGCCTTAATGACTCAACTACCATCTAACTAACAAATAAATATCAAAATAACAACAAAAAAAAAACACTTTCGCAGAAATCACATCATGCAACTCATAAAGAACAAACCAAAGTCGAGCTCCAAATCTTCAAGATTGAAGTCTTCGCTGCCAAATTAAACCCAAGTCTAAGCCCTCCTGGTCAAAACAGATCACAATCGAAGCCTTGTTGACAAAACCAACCTCCATCAAATTGTATTTACAACAGTGCCTTTCATACCAAAATCCAACATCAATCTTGAAGATTCAAGATGTAGAGTCGTATATTAAGCTCTTTGTACAAGTGGAGAGAGAAACAGAACCACGAAACACAAGCAAGGGTAGAACTTGAACAGTGGTGAGTTTATCAAGTAACAAAAGAGGGAAAAAGATGGTTGACGGTAGGAACCTGGCTTACAGGTGTGTGAAATGGATCTATAGACTGATACGATAGCAATACACAAATGTGCAAGCCATATCGATCCCTATTCCTGTGAACTTTTATAAGGCCGATACTATGTAATCGTAGCAGTAAGCTAAAAACCTGTTACATATCGTTGGCGTTTTTCGCTTATCTTATAACAAGCTCTAAGCAGCTTATATCTCATTAAGTGATGGAAGGCACCAAAGGCTTCAAAAAGCACGAAGGGCGATTTGTCCAACGGCTAGAAACTATACACGGGCACATGTACCAAAACAAAACTAACTTAAGACACCAGTGCTTATGATAATACCTTTCCTAAGTCGAAAGACTCTTTTGTTATGCATCCTACATGCTGAAACGGCCACTGAACTCATTATGTCCCAGTTCAGCTTCTATCTATGGTAACATGAAAACACACATACTCTATATACCAAGGTCACGTACTCTCGCATACATAAACATAGGATGTATTTATTGAAGATTATGAATGCAGACAATAAATCGTCTTATACAAACAATTATGTTATCACATGCATTATATAACACCAATTTTTTATACGCAAATGCTAATGATTTTAAAATGAATGCTAAAATGCAAACCTTGGCAACAGATTTGTTATATCTTTCCATGTAGCCAGGGAAGAGGTTAAGCCTTCCTCTTCTTGCAGCTTCAGAATCAATATCTATATACTTTCCAGTCAGAGATCCACCCCCCAGTGGGGAATAAGCAAGCAAGCCAATATTGCAATTGTTGGGGTGGCAAACTTCAACAAGATCGACTGCGAAGAATCACAATATCAGAAACTTTTGAATATAATAAACTTAACTTGTCCATACTACGGAAACAGTGCCCTTCTGTCAACAAGATCGACTACGAAGAATCAAATGCATAAACTTCTGAATATAATAATAAACTGAACTTGTCCATACTACCGAAGCAATGGCCTTCAGCTCTTTATCTCCAATGTCATTGTTATTAGTGGCTAGAATTCTGCCAATTTGATGTTGATATGGCAAGGAGTTGTTGGAAGTTTAGGTTTAGTTTCAGAACATTAAAAGATAAGTGAGATTGACTTTGAGAGTAATTATGATTCAAACGAAAAGATTTTGGAAGGAATATCAGATTTATAGATCCCAAGTGACTACTAAACTACAGTTGCTACCTCTACAAAGTTTTCTGCAATTTCAAACCTGAATTCCCAGAAATGATGATCTATGTTAAGAGTTTTACTTTATGTTTACCAAGGTAGTTCTGTAATTATCTTTGATGTGATTCTAATATTAATGTATTAACGTTTGCGAGGTGTAGGGGCTATTTAAGCCTCCTTGTTCTTTTCCTAATTCTCCTTTATTCTCTCTTTCCTTCCTGCCTACCTTCTTTTTCTTCTTCCTCTCTTTCAACCTATGAAGCATGGACATGCCGAAATAGGCACCGTAGTAGTGTCAGACACATGGTGGACTGGACACGCCAGAGCATGAGCCAGACAAGCCATGTGGCATGTCCTATTTTTTTAATATTATTTTTTTTTCTCGGATACTTGGGACACTTCGCGGACATGCGCGTCTACGATCGGACATGCAAAGACAGAACAAACGCGAAAGATGGAGGCTGGGCAATAACAATAAACCCTATTGCAACCCTAATATGCAACAGTAACAAAGGTGGGACAACTCTAATATTGAGATTCCTTTGTACCGATGACCATCGACGACCTTCGCATGCAGCCTTCTTCTCCCCTCTTTCTTCAACGACCATCGACCTTCGATCAACCATCGTCGACCTTGAATCGACCTGAAATCTTTCATCGACGACCTTTGTCAACGTGAAATCCACCATCAGCGAACACCGTTGACCTTCGTCTACCTGAAACCCTTGTTCGGCCTAATGTGAAACCCTTTTTTGGCTTATAATGCCTTAATCCGAAAGGACCGAAACCCTTTTTTAGTTTTTTGGCTTAATACGTTAAATTAAAACCTAATGTTTGCTTATCAACCACTCTTATTTATCAAGTTCTTTTTGGTTGGGATCCTTTTTTGGCTTAATCTGAATGCTCGTTTGTTTATTATTTGATACTTAGATGTTTATTATTTGCTAATGATAGGAAATCATGTCATTTTCTACTAGTGCTAGTAGCACTTCCAATTTGAGTGATGTTTATGATGGCAAATCACTTTGGCAATATATGCAACGAAAGGAGAAAATTGAAAAAGGAGGAGGAAATTATGTTTCCAATGCAATTATTGTCATTATTCATATAGAGGATCATATATAAGGGTGAAAGCTTATTTAATGAAAATTAAAAATATGGCAATAGTTGTGTCCCAAAGTAACAAGGAGCTTGTCGAATTTCAAAGAGTCTCGGAAGAGGCTGAAATTAGACAACAAGGATCCCAACAGAAAAAAGTCCCATTGCCTCCTCCTTCCAGTGCATCTTTTGTTAGCATTAGTTTTTCTCAAGCATAAGAGGCATTAACGAAGAAGAGAAAATCAAGCAGTAGCAAAAGTGGAAGTGAGAATCCCGTTATGAAGGCTTTCAATGTTGGGGCTTGAGAAGAACTCCATAGTAAGATTGCAAGGATGTTTTACTTGGCCTGTTTACTATTTCATTTGGCAAGAAATCCTTATTCTGTTAGTTCCTACACATATGCCGCAAACAACACCATTCAAGGATGTGTACCATCGGGCTACAATTTGTTGGGGACTACTTTGCTATAGAGGGAAAGAGCACGTGTAGATAAGTTGTTAGACACTATTAGAGGCACATAGAAGGATAAAGGTTTGAGTATTGTTAGTGATGGATGGGGGTGACTGGCAAAGAAAGCCATTGATTAACTTTATGGCAGTTACCGGAGACAAGCCAATGCTTTTTAAAGCGGTTGATTGCTCGGGGGAAACAAAAGACAAGTACGTCATCTCCAACTTGATGAAGGAAGTGATCATAGAGGTGGGGCCTAAAAATGTAATTCAAATCATCATAGACAATGCTCCAAATTGTAAAGCGGCAGGCCAATTGATTGAAGCACAATATACTCACATCTTTTGGACACCTTGTGTTGCCCGCACTCTTAATCTTGCGTTGAAGAATATTTGTGTGGCAAAAAATGTTGAAAATATTTCATTGACCTTCGAAGCATGTAGTTGGATTAGTGAACTTGTGGGACATGTGATGGTGATAAATTTTTTTGTCACTAATCACTTTATGAGGTTGGCCATTTACAATGAATATGGCCTTTAAAGCTTCTTCCAATTTCCCAAACCTGTTTTGCTTCATCAAAAAGATTCAATCTCATCAAACAAGGGTGATTAGTGAAGTGGTCATGCTATAGGGATGATGATGTTGGGAAGGCAAAGTTTGTGAAACACAAGCTCTTGGATGACATATGATGGGATGACATCGATTATGTGCTTTCTTTTACCTCTCCCATTTATGACATGATTCAGACTTGCGACACAGATAAACCTTCCCATCACTTGATTTATGACATGTGGGATATGATGATAGAAAAAGTGAAGATGAACATATATAGGCATGAGGGAAAGCGGCCGGAAGAGGAGTTTCTCTTTTATGATGTTGTGCATCAAATATTAGTAGACCGGTGGAACAAGAACAATACTCCTCTCCATTGCTTGGCACACTCGCTAAATCCAAGGTGATTATTAACGTACGTTTATCATTTTAATTAAATTAAGCTTCATAATCTTCACACTTATGACCTAGTAGTTCAATGTTCACATTTTGTTATTTAGGTAACTATAATGACATGTGGCTTAAAAAGGATCCAAGTTGAGTTTCTCCACATAGGAATGAGGAGGTCACCATTGAGAGGAAGAAGTGCTTGAAAAGCTACTTTGATATTCCTATGGACCACACGAAAGAAAACATGGAATATGCCAAGTTCTCCACTATGGAGGAACCATTTGCTGACATTGGTTCTATTCAAGATAGATGGAACATGGATCCTCATAGTTAGTGGGTGGCTCATGATGCGTTTGCACCAACACTTCAGTTATTGGCTTTGAAGCTATTTGTGCAACCCGCCTCCTCTTCATGTACTGAGAGGAATTGGAGTACATATTCATTTATGCATTCTCTTCGAAGGAACAAAATGACACCCCAACGTGCAGAGGACTTGGTTCTTATTCATACCAATCTCCATCTTTTATTTAGGAGAAGCCCACAATACTTTAAAGGAGAGACCAAAATATGGGACATTGCGGAAGACAAGTTTGACTCATTTGAAGATGTTGAGATGCTTGAGATTGCAAACCTCTCACTTGATGAATCTAAATTGGAGGTTGTGCTATTTACTGATGATGAAGGTGCTAGCCAAGGCAATGGTGAAGGTGGTGATGATGACTTGGTTGAAATTGGATCACGTTGAAGCTTAAAGTGGCTTACTTTTTTGTGCATGTAAGTTGGTTGACTTGGTTATTACATGTTTCTTTTATCAGAATGTTGTATTGGATTTGGATAATTTTGGTGATTACTTTTTTAGTTTTCTTGATGAATGTGATTTTCATATTTTACTCAATGATGTTATATTTCATTGAAATGATGTGTATTATAGTATTAGAATGATGAAAGAGGTGGTTTGTAAATTGTAATTGTGGATGATCTTTTTTATAGGTACCAAGTAGTTATATAAATTAAAAAATAAAAATATGTATTTTCGTCGTATCCCTGTCGTGTTCGTGTCTTGATTTTATTGAAATTGCCGTGTATGTGTCCGTGTCCTTGTCCGTATCCGTGCTTTATAGCTTTCAATCATAAATTGCTATTTTACGATTTGGTATCAGAGCAAATCAATCCAACTCTAGAACATGCTAGGAAAATCTGATAATGGGCGCAAGGTGATAACGACGATCCGACAGCATTATTCTTACAATGACGTCAGCATGACACCATCATCGCTACGAACAACAGTCGTCGCGAGCTCTTAGCATTTATGGTGATTTTTATGGAACTTTTGGAAGCCATTTGATACGACTTTTGATTTTTTGAATATTTTTCAACTTTTGAAACTTAGTTGTTCGATCTGCCTTCTGGAGCTTTAACCACTGTTTTCAGCCATTGTTTGGTTTTGGTTTGGATCTACTCTATTTATTTTGGCTTGATATGGCATGATTGAAGTATAAACTCTCGATATTAAGGACGATGACTTGCCAAGACGTGTTACCTCTAAACAGCTAAATAGTTCTAATTATTTAATCAGAGCACACGCCTTTTCAGATTTTTTTGAAAGGGAATCAAAGACTAAAATACATAATAAGTCCTCCATCCAAAGGTGAACCCACTTTCTCTAATTGGGAGACAGTAGATTCTATTGTTATGAGATGGTTGTGGCACAGCTTGAAGTCTCGTATTTCTACTACTGTAGAGTGTTATGATACTCCCATATGTTTGGGACTGTGTTACAGATCCTTTTCTAACCATGGTAATATTTCATTGATTTATGAGTACTACACTAGTAGTAGATTTTCACAACCAAATAGTATGGAAAGCCCTTATCTAAGTACTACAGTTAGCTTAAGAGTTTGGAGGATCAATTATTACAAAATAGTGCACTCGTTGCTAATTTGCAACAATAGAAGTCATTGGGAGAATTTCATGATTGCAATCTTACTCTTTGATGTGGATTCAGATCTTCAGGGATTTGAGGATTGAATCCTTGTGCTAGTGAGACCTCATCCATTGCAGGTAATGCATATTTTCGATTATTATGTTTTTTATTGAGACAGCAAGTTGGTACATGAACAACAAAAAGACTGGCAGCTACATAAAAGATTGTATATTTGCATATTATTTTGTTTTCAGTGATTTCTCTATGAGCCGTGAGCTAACCTTTCATATTTCAGGTGAGAACCGAAAGGAGAAGCATAGAAAGTATGCTTGAAGAACTCCTTTCATTTCAGAATCTCCTGTCTTAGTTTCAGTAGTGGTGGTCATGGTAATAGTTGTGGTGGACATGGAGGTTGAGATTCTCATGGTGGCTCTCGAGGTGGTGGTTGTACTAGTGGACATGGTGATAGAAAATAGATCATTGTGATGCTACTAACCATACCAATCCTTATTGTTACCAATTCTTATTGTTAGGGAAAGTATGGTAAACCTTATAAAGTACGGACACGGACACGGACACGGCGATTTCACTGGGATGCCCCTTTTTTAAATTTATATAACTACATAATACCTATAAAAAAATCATCCACAATTACAATTTACAAATAACCTCATTCGTCATTCTAATTCTATAATACAATATCATATCAATGAAATATAACATCATTTCGGTAAAATATGAATATCACATTCATTGAAAAAACTAAAAACGCAATCACCCAAATTTTCCAAATCCAATACAACATTCTAATAAAAGAAACATGTAATAGCCAAGTCAACCTAATCACATGAACAAAAAAGTAAGCTACTTGAAGCTTCAACATGATCCAACTTCAACCAAGTCACATCACCACCTTCACCATTGCCTTGGCTAGCACCTCCATCATCAGTAAATAACACAACCTCCAATTCAGGTTCATCAATCGAGAGGTTTGCAAACTCAAGCATCTCAACATCTTCAAACGTCACACTTGTCTCCCGCAATATCCCACATTTTGGTATCTCCTTTAAAGTATTGTGGGCTTCTCCAAGATAAATGACGAGGATTGCTATGAATAAAAACCAAGTCCTCTGCACGTGGGCTTCTTTAATTCCTCTCAGTACATGAAGTGGAGGCGGGCTACACAAGTAGCTTCAAAGCGAATAACTGAAGTGTTGGTGCAGACGCACCATGAATCACCCACTAACTATGAGGATCCATGTTCCATCTATCTTGAATAGAATCAATGTCAGCAAATGGTCCCTCCATAGTGGAGAATTTGGCATATTTCATGTTTTCTTTCGTGCGATCTATAGGATTATCAAAGTATCTTTTCAAGCACTTCTTCCTCTCAAGGGTGACCTCTTCATCCCTATGTGGAGAAACTCGACTTGGATCCTCTTTAAGCCACATGTCACTATAGTTACCTAAACAACAAAAGGTGAACATTGAACAATTAGGTCATAAATGTGAAGATTATGAAGCATAATTTAATTGAAATGATAAATGTACGTGTATAATCACCTTGGATTCAGCGAGTGTGCCAAGCAACGGAGAGGAGTATTGTTCTTTTTCCATCGGTATACTAATATTTGATTCACAACATCATAAAAGAGAGACTCCTCTTTGTCAAATGGTCTGAATGCCTCTCAATAGAGGATCTCTTCTCATTAAATAGAAAAGTATTACCATAATTTTAGTCTGCAATCACTCCTTTATCCCTAAATTAGCCTATAATCACTTTGTACCATAATTACAATACAATCAACCTCCCTAAATCAGCCTATAATTACTCATATCAATCAATCTCCATCAATCTCCTTAAATCAGCCTACATTTACTTTGTACCATAATAACAATACAATCAATCTCCTTAAATCAGCCTATAATCACTCTTATCAATCAATCTCCATCAATATCCCTAAATCAATAATTATAATAATATTATAAGATATTACAGTTGACATCACCCCTCAAATTGATGCTGATGGATCACGAAGCATCAATTTGTCAACCATGAATTGATGTCGGTGACGAAATGGAGCCTTGGTGTACACATCAGCCATCTGAAACTTCGTGGAAATGTAAGGGAGGGTAATCACATATTGGTCAAGTGCTTCACGAATAGAATGACAATCGACTTCAATGAGTTTTGTGCGCTAATGAAAGACCGGATTGGTAGCAATTTGAATAGCACTGGTGTTATCAACATGAAGGGGAGTAGGAGTAAGCTGAAGAACACCTAGTTCACCCAATAGACCCAAAGCCAAACAATCTCAGAGCATGCGGATGACATAGCACGATATTCAGACTCTGTTGAGGATTTAGAGACTCGATCCTGCTTCTTACTCTTCCAAGAAAGAAGAGCATCACCAAGAAACATGCACCAACCAGTAACTGAACGATGAGTATTACGCTAACCAGCCCAATCAGCATCATTAAAACCGATCAACTGTAAAGAAGTCCCAGTAGAAAAAAATAACCCGCGACCAAAAGTACCCTTGAGATAACGAAGAATATGTCGTACAACGACGAGGAGCCTGCATAAACTGACTAACCTGCTGTACAACATAAGAAATATCAGGCCGAGTAATTGTTAAATAATTCAAACTCCCTACCAGTTGCCTATACGACGAGAGATTAGATAATAACTCGCCAGCCTCTTGCTGTAACTTCAAGTTGACCTCCATAGGAGTAAGGACCGAGTTGCCGGACTGAAGACCATCTAAGGTGAGAATCTCGAGTATAATTGTACTAATGTAGAAGTGTGCCAGTCGGACAACAGTGTACCTTGTTAGCTTTATCAATATTATAGCTTTATTAATATTGTTATTATCGGGTGTGGTTGGGCACATCGTATCTTGTCACATGGTCTTATTATTATATAAATAAACTGTTGTGGGCCCGATTAGGATTAACGTCTTCATTCAACCTAATTATGTCTGCTAATAAGGTATCAGAGCCACCTGACCTTTGGTAACCCTAGTAGCCACCTAAACCCTAGCTGAACCACCCAACCAATCACCGCCAGTTGCCGGACCACCAAAACAGTCGCCACCAATCGCTGGACCGCCAAACCCCTAGCTGCCAGTTGCTGACAGCCACCCAAAACCCACGCCGACCACCTCACCACACCACCAACAAGTTGCCGCCAATCGTCAGATCACCAAAACCCTAGCTGCCAGTCGCTGAAAGCCACCTAGAACCCTTGCCGACCATCTCGCTGCAACACCAGACCTTTGCCACACCACCAAACCTTCGCCGTACACGTCGCCGCACCACCAAACCCTCGCTGATCCCTTTGGCGCCGACAGGTCAACCAAACCCTCACCGGCCCTCTTTCTCTTCCTCGTTGACCCTATCCGACCTTCTCTCACTTCCTTACGACCCTCTCACTCTCGACCCTCTCTCTCTCCCACTAAAACCTCACAAACCCTCATTGAAACTTCTCTCTATCTCTCCCTCATTGTGTCCCTTCAACCATATGTGAAATGGACTTTCTTCAATCCAACAAAAGGTTCTGTGTTGTCCGGTTCTTGTTGATGTAGTGAGGGTCGTGTTTGTGGGTTGTGATCCGTGGTTTTTCCTTGGATACCTGTTATTTGCACAAGGATGTCATCGGGGGGGGGGAGATGGGTCTGCTACCCGAACTTCTGGGACCGATGAGCCTCTGGCGGATACCGGGTAACCAGTGAGAACTTAGGTGTTCTCTTCTTCTACTCGGCTTGTTGATGAGAAGCTGGATGGAACTTCTGCTTATCCTTTGTGCCAGAAGAACGTGTTAAAATCTCTGCAAGGAATGGAATTAGATTTCCACTTATTTGATGATGTTAGAATTATTGCAGAGAGAGGGAAAGAAAAGGAGGAAGAGAGAGAATAAAAATAACAATGAATGAGAGCACTCAAGCTTAGGGTTTTCACTCTATCACTTGTTATTTATAATAAGACCAAGAAATACAAAAAGTACAATAATACCACTAACTTAACACTCTCCCTCAAGTTGATGCATAGATATTTTTCATGCCCAACTTGCATACAATTGGTTGAAACATTTTACTACTAAGCCCTTTACTAAAAATATCTGCTAATTGATCTGCAGATTTCACATAAGGCATACAAATTAATCCCTGACTCAATTTCTCCTTGATGAAGTGTCGATCAATCTCTATGTGCTTCGTTCTGTCATGCTGGACAGGGTTATGAGCAATATTAATGGCAGCCTTGCTGTCACAGTACAACTTCATAGGTTTGTCGCACTCAATACCCAAATCCTTTAATAGGACTCTGAGCCACATGAGTTCGTAGGTGCCATGTGCCATAGCCCTATACTTAGCTTCTGCACTTAATCGAGCTACCACTGTTTGCTTTTTTACTGCGCCAAGTAACCAGGTTATCCCCTACAAATGTGCAATACCCAGATGTAGATCATTTGTCATCAAGTGAACCAGCCCAATCTGCATATGTGAAAGCTTCTAATGTCAAATGGCTGTGACGAGAGAATAAGAGCCCTTTGCAAGGGGCAGACTTGAGATATCGCAGAATACGATAGGCAGCGTCAAGATGTACACTACAAGGATCATGCATGAACTGACTGACAACCTCCATACCGTATGCAATATCAGGTCTGGTGTGAGACATGTATATTAATCTTCCCACAAGCCGCTGAAATTGACCGTTGTCGATAGGTTCTCCATCACCACTATGGAGGTGATGATTGGCCTCAATAGGTGAATCTGTAGGTCGACAACCCATCATACCAGCTTTATCTAGAAGGTCAAGAATATACTTTCTTTGAGAAATGAAGATCCCATTATCTCATCTAGCCACCTCAATTCCAAGAAAATATCGTAGTGCCCCCAGATCTTTCATCCCAAATTCTTTAGCTAGGTTTGCCTTAAGACGTGATGCCTCCTCAGAATCATTACCTGTCACAACTATATCATCAACATAGACAATAAGAACAGT